>RJWH01003177.1:0-172026 GCA_004363575.1 Solenodon paradoxus | reverse complement strand
GCTTCTTGATCACCAGGTGGCTCAGCATCTGTGGGATGGTGGTGGTGATGAAGCAGACATCCAGGAAGGACAGGTGGCCAAGGAAGAAGTACATGGGGCTATAGAGCCTGGGGTCTGTCCAGGTGATGAAGATGATGAGGCCATTCATGGCCATGGCAAGGCTGTAGAGGGCTAGGAAGAGGACAAAGAGCAGGGCCCGAGTGGAAGGGGAGCTCTGCTCAAAGCCCACGAGGATAAACTCTGTGACGGTGCTGCTGTTCCTGAGATGCACTGTCTGGGCCCTGCATGAAGAGGGAGGACAGGAAAAGCACAGGTGAAAAAGCAGGAGATAGGTACTATCTACCTATAAAAGTGATGATAAATACAGGGATTTCAGTAAACCCCTTAAGTTTATCTGTGTCTTGGGCATCAGTGTTCTACAAGGCTTTACTTGTCATACTGTGGTAGAAGACTTTTTCTCTGGCCCCAATGCAAAAGTTAGTCTGCCAGGAATTCCGCATGGTACTGC
The DNA here is from genome assembly GCA_004363575.1 of Solenodon paradoxus. Taxonomy (NCBI): domain Eukaryota; kingdom Metazoa; phylum Chordata; class Mammalia; order Eulipotyphla; family Solenodontidae; genus Solenodon; species Solenodon paradoxus. The sequence continues at coordinate 171,518 of RJWH01003177.1, read as the reverse complement.
AGAGGCTGTAGCTATGTCCAAGGACAGGTAAGCATCTTCCCTACTCTGTAGCTGTACATAACTGATAAGTGTTGCAGGTAGAAACCACACATAGCCAAGGAGGTGACTTTCTACCTCAGAGTATAAAAGGAGCTCCCCTAACCCCTGTTGGTCAGCTTTGGGTAATGATGCCCCTGAGCCAGTACTGGTACAGTAAAGTGCATTTCTCTGCTTGAGTGCCAGCTGTCCATCTTCTTGCTGTCTGGAGTCTGCCATAATAGTACCATATTATGAATCATGGAGATGCTATTGTATTTTGTGTGGATCAGGTTGCACCTGGAATAATGTGTCCATTTGCACCTCTATTTTAAATGACTATCCACCATTAAAACTATGTTCAGAGACAAACAAGATGGTGAAGGGTTTAGGAACCATGTGACAAACCTTTGAAGAAAACTTTAAAGGGAAGACTCAGGGACAATCCTGAAATATCCCTTTATGTGTTAATAGTATTTCCATAAAAAAAGAAGTTAATTTTTGTGTAACCTAACTGTAGAACTTGAGCCACAGTAGAAATATGAGAAAGAAAAATGGTGTTTCTAACTACAAATTGCCATTATTTTCCTAATTATAAAAGGATTGCCTACTCATTACTGAACACATGTAGACACCAAAAAAAAAGTGAAGTAAAATTATGAAATAATCACCTACAGAGAAATGACATCAGCATTTTAATTCATGACTTTTCAGTCAATATTTCTCTATGTTTATATTTAAACTATTTTAAGACTGACACAAGAGTCGAGTAAAACTTGCTAAAGGAACTTATGTGGGAAAGAGCATGTCTTCAGGAAGAAATGCAACAACTAAAGCTGATTGTAGGTTGGGGGATCTATGATAAGGCCAAATGGGAGAAAGTTAAAAAGGATAAAAATTCATTTTTTATTTGAATGGGAAACTGGTGACATTTAAACTCTATTCATTAGCCAAAAAATGTTATCATTCAATAAATGAGTGTGTACTATGTTTCAATTATTGTGCTACATCCTGGAGAAATAGAATCATGCATGAAAACCTTCTCTTTGACTTTTTGATTATTATACCACATCCCAGGTCATTAGATTGGGGGATAAGTAAAAATCGAGGGAATTCATATGGATAATATTAAAAAGCATATATTTATGAATAAAAATATTTCAAACTCTACAGACTCCAAAGAGGGACTAAATCCTTTTTCAAGGGTCATAGAACATTTCCAAAATACTATTCATATATTACTTTACAAAGAAAGCTTAAATTCCAAAGAATCAATATATTCAGATCATATTCATTGTATTAAAGCTAAGTATTTACAACTATAGATATTTCTTATATTTCTGATTATTTTCTCCTCTTGGAGTATAAGAAAAAGAATGCAGGTGTCAGCTTATACATGAGATTTTTCATAAGAATATTTTTGTTATAATACTGTATATACTTCTTATAATTTGTCAATTATACTTCAATAAAGCTGAAAAATGTCAAAATTAAGTAGAAAAATTAAAGGATATTGCTTAGTTTTTTTCACTTTGAGAAAATCAGTAATCTTGCTGAATATTTTACATTTAGAATGGTTGTTTTGATAAATTGTAGATAGCATTTCTATGACCAGCAGGACCACTAGGAATGTCCAGTAATTTGTGCACTGCATAAAGTCTCCTGAAGCAAAGGATGAATGCTGAAACCTAGCCTGTACTACCTACTTCTGCACCTTGGTGAGAGGCTGTGGGAGTTAAAAGTAAGTGGTGTCTGTTTTCTAATCCTTTCCTTGTGAGGGAAAAGGACTGCCTGCCACTTCCAGCAGCCATGAAGACAGCCGTGATCCTGAGGTCTGAGCTCACTGGGATGCCAGAGACAACTGATAAGATAAAGAACTTCCTTAATTGCCTGCAAGAGGAATCTTGGGTATGTTGCAAATATGTGTCTTACAAATTGAATCCTGTGTGTGTTGCCCATGTGAAGAATTTACAAATGACTAACTTGCATTCTGTTTGTAATCTCTGTTCTAATTTACCTCTCTCTCTTCCCCTCTAACCTATATAAGTGTACCCTAACCTGAAGCCTGTGCTCAGCCTTTGAAGGATCCCTGCTGAGCCCACGTGTAATAAATCTGCCTAAAATTCTTTCAAAGAGTGCCTGCTTGGTTTGTCCCAGAGAGAGCCATAACACCCAAAGGAGGAGTGACTTTTTAAAATTATCCCAAAATTGCCAGATTCTCTAGGGAAACCCTGGTGGTCAGGAAGATCTGGCAAGGACAGTATTTACATTTCAGCATTTAAAAATTTTGTCTCATGATATTGATGAAGTCTTTGAGTTAATAATAACATATAAGCCTATGTTCCCTGGAATGAATTTCAGAAACAAAAAGGCAATAGGCATTTCTTTTAATGCAGTGGTATGGACAAGGGGTCCCAGAAATGCATGAGTGATACCATTTTGTGGGGGTTTTATTGTGTGGCATCTGTGGGGGGATTCTTTGGGGTTTTTGTCTCAGTGTTTCCTGGCGGCACCTTTTTCTGACCCTAGGCCCTTAGTCTTTTCTGATTATGATCCTCACATTGTTTTGACTAATGTCTTGTATTAACATCTTAATTAAGTTCTTAACAAACTCTGTCTCTGGACTCTGAATAAATTGCAGTAGTACCATGCCCTGAATCTGATAGCCTACCCTGCCTCTTATATTCCTTAAGATTTTTCCTTAAGATCCTTAAGATCCTTATCCCCACCCTCCTATAAGAATAGCCAATGGCCCTCCTCCTGGGGCTGGTGCATTTCTTTGGTCCTCAGCCCTCTTGGAAGTTCCATTAAACTCTTTTGGATATTCAAAATGTTTTCTGGGTCACTCCTTTCATGCTCCCAAACCAAGAAATCCCCTAACCTTCTAGGGAACCTAAGGGTACTTACAGTGATGTCCATAGCAGCAGCAGCACTGGGGAACTTGATAGAAATGCAAATTTGGGATTTTACTACTGATCTATGGACTCAAACTCTGGGGACAGGACCCAGCAATCAATGTTTTAACAAGTATTCCATGTGTTTCTGAGCACATTAAATGTTGAAAACTACTGGTATAATGTAAGAAAGGACAAACTATAACTCTCAGACCAAATATAGTCCAATGCCTATTTTTATACATAATGTCAAATTGGAACACAGACATACCCATTTGTTTATGTATTGCCTATGGTTATTTTCCCACTAAAATGACAGAGCTGAGTAGTCACCACGGACAAGTATATAGCCCACAAATAGGGTTGTGAGATTTAGCAAATAAAATAAAAGATGTCCAATTAAATGTAATTTTCATACAAACAATGAATACTTTCTTTTTATTATGTATACTATCCTATGCAATTTAGTAACCAAATATACACAAGCCTTAAAATATTTACTATCTGACCCATTGTAGAGAAAGTTTCCTGACTCTTGTTAATGTGTTGACTTTAGAGTAGACTTACTTCGGACAGGTGGGGGCATAAAAGGGAAGCAATTAAAAAGGTTTTAGTCACACATCTGGGATTCTGGTCTATTGACTCTCAAGCACTTCCTTTTTCCCTAGAAAAAGATTCAAACTATTAGATCAATCTGTTTAAAAAAGAGGGCAGTTGGTGCTTTTTTTTTCTGTTTAACTCAACATATCAATGGCTTTTTTTTTTTTTTTAAAGTGCCTGGTGTTACCTATTCGCAATTAAGATCAAGCCCAACTAGTTCAGAAGTAATTCTGTGACAATAAAATCAGACTTGAAAATAGAAAACAAAAAGCAACCCACTGAACATGGTCAGATCAAACAGGAAATGAAAATAATTAGACTATGTAAAAAATACTTTTTTAGGGTTCCTGTACCCAATTCCTGTGTGTGCATGCATGAGTGTGTATGTGTGTGTAGCCTTCCCCACACTAATAAGCAATTCTTGGACATAGGCAGTGTCCAAGAATTCAACTAAATTCGGACCCTATGTACTCACAGTGTCAGATACTGCAAGCTAAGTGTTTTGTCTCCCAAGGCTCCTCTTTACTTCAGCTGCCAACCGAAAGCCCAGGTAGGTACCTAAGCTTTTGACCAATTGGCTAAAAATTAGAAGTTCCTAGGAATCCCTCTTCAGGCTACAGGTTCTGGTTTCAAGCCCAGGTTATTACCTAGGCTTCCGATTGACTGGCTATAAATCAGATATTTCCATGACCCCCTCCTCAGGTTCAATTTATTCCTTAGAATGGTACACAAAATTCAGGGACCTTGTTTACTTGTAATGCAGTAATAAAGTGGGACCTAGTGAATAAAGTGGGAATCAGTAAAATCGGTTAATCATAAACTGAGCAATCTATGACATTTAACCTATAGTCTAGTTATAGAAAACTTGGCAGGAGATACACAGATAATGGATAGAACAATTTTCCACTGAGACACAGTAAAGTAGCAGATCCCTTATCAGCACCTCAGTATCTGCCATGGCTAATGTCTGTGGAAATCCCCAAATACCCCACCTTTCCCCATCGTGCCCCCTCAGGTGTGCCTTGCCTGTATAATCCCTATAAACCAGGGAAGTGGATATGAGACAGAGGCCGTCTCGCACTTCCACAACTGGTGCCTTCTTCCACCAACAAATGTCCTTCAGTATTGGCTTTTGCGTGGTGAGCGGCCAGACTTGGGTTCAGTAACATACTCACTAGATCATCAGTTAATTACAAAGGATACTAAAGGATATGAATTAATGGCCAGATGGAAAAGATGCATAGGCCAAGGCATGGGGAAAAGGCATGGAGCTTCCATGCTCTCTCCAGACATGATGTTCCCAAATATCCACAAGTTCACCAACCCATAAGTTCTCTGAATCCCTCTCTTCTTGGGTTTTTATGGAGGTTTCATTACAGAGGCATGCTTGATTAACTCATTGCCACTGGCAAGTGAACTCAACCTCCAGCCCCTCTCCTCACTTTCTAAATACTTGGTTCGTTCCCCTGCCAACAGCCTCCATCCTTAGGTACTTCCCTAAGAGTCTCTTGATTAACATAACTATAGATACCTTTGTCATCCTAAACATGAAAATTCCAGGGCTTTAGGGAACAGAGTTCAGAACTTAGGAAGACCAGATACATAGGAGCAATATATTTTGGTCACTGAATGGCTAAATATATTTATTTTTTATAAGTCACAGTGTCATAAATACTAGCAAAAAGGAGCATATTCAGCACATACACATTCAGCTATTTGTTAGAGAAAAAGTTAATTGCTTTAAATACATTACTTAAAAAATAATAAAGATAGGGAAATAAAGTAAAATGAAATACAAGTTAGAAATGGATAAACAAAATTATTACTAGGAAGATCAGAAAGTGAAAATATGTAAAGATCAAAGGATAAATTATTAAATACATAACACAGAAAAATGGTACATTTAATAAATTCATCAGTTGTTTTTTTGAAAAAGTCAATTAAATAGACAAATGACTATTTACCTAATAATAATAAAAATGAGGTAGAGTGAAGTACAAATATACAAATTACAAATATACAAATGTGAAAAAATCTCAGCCACAAAGAAAATCTTTAAAAATATGCTTTGTATGTCACATAATGCTAAGACAATCAGCTGGAAAGTCTGGAGGAAAAGATATAGGTAAATAGAAATTACTAAAATTAATTGAAAAAAAGACAGAAACAAAATTAAACAGTTTCCTGAGTGAAAAGAATGGAATGCAGTAGTTTTGAACTTTGACTTCACATCATAGCTAATTGTAAAGATATGCCCCTGATCAGGCTACAAGTCAGATGAATTAAAACAGAATGTAATGAGGAGGATGCAAGCATTAGTATTTTTCAAAAAATTCCTAGGTGATTCCAAGGGTGGTTAAGTTTGAAAACTATTAAAATAGAAACAGCTGACAGACCTATACTCTCCAAAGCTCCAGGTTCTGATAGTTTTATAGTTGAGTTCTTTTAAATCTTAAAACAATCAAATATTCTTGAATACTGAAACTGTTCATAAGAACAGAAAATAAATTTTCTGATTATTTTTGCAACATCATCAAACCACTGACACCAAAACCTGAAAAAGTACACAAAAGGAAATTACAATCAACACAACTTATTAACAATGAAGAAATAGGCAAAGTAAATTATAATGAATGGAATCCATCAGTGCATTCAAGAATAGTGCATGACCAAGTGAAATTCATTCCAGGGATTTAAGGTTTTTCTAATATTAGGAATTCTACTAATAGAATTCACTGTATCAATATGTCAAAAAAAAACACAACTACTATCAATAAGGTGCTAAGGAATTTGATACAATTCAACAATGATACCTGGTTTTTAAAAATCTTTAATGAAAAAGGACTAGTAAGAGGTTTCCAAGACATAAATTAAAAAAAAATTCTCAAATTCAAATAAATATACAGACTATGTTCTACATGAGTCTGAGGGTGAGCTAGCCCAGGGAGGACATCTGATGCTGGGGTTTTCTCTGGAAGATGAGGTGCCTCTGTTAGCTTATATAGTCCCTCATAAAGCATGATGAATGCTACTCATGAAACTTCTTTATCTATTCATAGTAACTTAGCTTGCACAGAATATTTACATATATTATCCCATTTAACTCATAAAAATTCTGTTAAATAGATATTATGTCTATTTTATGTATAAGAAAACTGATCAGAGAGCTAAAGTAGTTTTTTCAGGGTCATATATCTAGCAAACGGAAGTAGTGAGTTATTCTCTATTTCAACAGAGGAAAGAAGAAACCTCTCCATTTATTCAGCTCAGCTGTTTGCTTTTGCTTTTTCACCCCAGCCCCAGGTTTTGAAGACAGGTCTTTGGGCTGTATGTGGTCCAAAGCCAGTGTCTCATCCGCCTGAGCCACAAGGGCACACCCCAAAATACTAAGTCTTTTAAGTTTTCTAACAATCCCATGAAGAAGGTAGCCTTTCTTTATATACTTATTTTACAGAAACATAGAAAAGGCCAGTAACATGTCCAACATCACACAGTGAGGAGGTAGTAAAGCTCTCATTCAACCCTGGGCAGTCTAATTCTAGAAGCTTCATTGTCAATTACCTCCACAGTTTCAAGTTTTCCAATGCTCTATAAGTAGTAGCCAAAACATTCGAGGAATGAATGGCGTGTTGTGCTATAGTTCTAGGAGGGGCACCTGATCTGCAGCATTTGCCAATATCCAGGGTACAAGTGCTCCTACCATGACCTGTTTCGAGCTAGAAATGTGACACCGCTAGGCATGGAATTGGGAAAGGATGCATGGTAGATCACTGTTACATGACTTTTCCAGCCATACAGATACAATGATGTAAGTCATCTCCAGACATAGACAACAGTAAAACGTAGTGAGAAAACTCAGGCAGTGATACATTTCGAGGATTGCCTTTGTTTTGTAATATAATTTATTTAGCTGCAAGAATATATATAATTTGTTAATAATGGCTGTGTTTAATAGTCAGTTTTTAACATTTCTGAAACTTTAACAAGTAAGTGACTCTTGAGAGCGGGTACCAACTGGCTCCAGCATGCCACTGGAATGCAGAATTTTGCATTATTTGCCGAAGATAATTCTAGAAGTAAGACGAATCTCCCCTTCCTATTTATGTTTCTGCATTAATCAAGGAGTGGGGTGGGGGCAGAATTTTTCATCTAAATGTGTCCCATTATGAGGGAATATTATAGGAAACACTGCTCAACTTAGCTCTAGACGTAATCAAATATCCCTCAGTTGGGCGCTAGTTACATATATTATGGTACATGCATAAAATGGGACAGTCTTGTGGAAATTGTCTTACCTCATTCTGTTGCTTTGGCTGAAATTGGTTTGTTTTTCACTGAATCACTGCAACAGGTAAGAGAGAGAATCTCATGGAGTCTGAGGATGAGCTAGCCCAGGAAGGACATCTGATATTGGGGTCTTCTCTGAAAGAGCAGGTATCCTTGTTAGTCTCTATAATCCCTCACATGACATCTCTTCCAGATGAATGTCTACTCAGAAATTTATTTTTGACAATTTATTGCAATTTATAGTTTACAAAGCATGCTTACATATAGCCCATTTAACTTTTACAAATATCCCATGATAAAGATACTGTTTGCCATTTTACCAATAAGAAAACCGAGGCTCTGAAAGCTCAAGCACCTTCACTAAGGTCATACATCTAGTAAGTGAAAGTAATGAGAGTCAGATCAGGCTTTTCAAGTCCTTAGAATATCTTTTCCACTATACAAAGGTGCCTATGGCAGAAATGCCACTACCTCCTGTAGGTTGTACCATTAATTATGTTCCATTAGTAGGAATGCACACACACACACACACACACACACACACACACACACACACACACACACACACACACACACAATCCACATTTCCTTATAGTCACAGTCCTCTTTTTTAAAGTTCATTCCATGGTAAGGACTGATGTTATGAGGGGAAAACCCTTAAAAACTTGAATATGTTTATTAACAATTTTAGCATGGACCCTTTTAACAGGCCTTGCTTTACTTATTTCCTCATTAACTTTAAAGTTTCCAGAAATAACAGAAGAAGCACTGAAGAAGAAATTTTCAACAAGGAGGAAAATATAGTAAGAACAACTAAAGAAGCAGGTGCGTTTTGCATTTAAAAAATTCAGTGAGTCTGATATCCTTGGCTAAGTGCCTATCAGATAACTTCTAAAAAAATTATGTATTAGGAAGGGGTTGAATCAGAACATTGAAAGTAGGATTAAAGAGGTTGAAAAAGAACATTCTGGGAAATGTCCCTATTCAAATATGGTGACCAGGTATTCTTCAACTCTCACAAGAGAGAAGAGTAAAAATGGAGGTAAGTTTAACACAAGGTTAAACAAAAGGAATACTTTACTTTTAATGAAGAATTTGAAAGCTTCAAAGTAACTGGCCAAGCAGATGGGAAACAACTTTTCTGTGATTTTTGGAAATGGGACAGATTCCAGTGCTTCGGGTCTTCTTTCAGTTCAAAAGTTTTCAAAGGTAGAGAGAACTGGAGCCTGCACTTTCTTCTGTGTTTGCTTTCTTGTTCAATAGCATCACAATACGTCTATTCACAAGCAGGATACTAGGTGACCTCTTACTTCTCTGTCTATAGTCTCCATATCCAATGAGTCTTTCATTTTTCCATTCCAACTTCCTCCATCCCTTTTATGCAATTCCTTCAACTACTATTTACCATGCACAAACATACTTATTTGTTCATACAGTTTGGGTTTTTAAAGAAAAGGTGCTGGCAGGAATGAAGGTGATCAGAAGCAGGCAGTCAGGAACAGAGAGGAGGAAGAAGCATTTTATTTTATTTTTATTTAGTTGTTCACACTGGTTGTCTTCCCTGGACCCAGGTCTTTGGAATGTTCATGGACTGTGCTCCTTTGGAGGTGGCTGACCTAACCGCTACACCACCAGGGCGCCCCTTGTTCATTCAGTCTTTATGTGCTGCCCACAGCTTCTGCTCCACTCCTCTTTCCTCCAGGCTCTTTCACATCCCGGTTGTTTTCTATGTAATGTACTTTCACCCTTATTGTCATCTGATGCGATCATATGCCATCTCCTCAACAAAGACTTCTCTGATAATGCTCTCTATTTTAGGGAAAATAGCTCAACCTTTTTAGACGTTCTTTTGACCCCATTATTTGCTATTTGAACCACTATTGACAGTTATACTAGAAGAATTGAATTGGCTTTTAATTAGATAATTCTTGGCACTGGTTCAATTTTAGATACTTGACAATTTTATTGATTAGCTAAAAGACAAATATGAAATATCTAATACAAAATGAAATTTAAAATAGATAAAATTATATGTGTTAACTTTGAGATACACAGATTTCGACCTGGGAGAATAATGCCCACAGAAGAAAACTCATAATAGCAGAAGATATTATAGTAAAATTTGATTTAGACGAAGACTGAAAAACAGAGCTGTATAGATAAGTTAAACATAAAGGAATTAGTATGGGTTAAAATAATTTCTGTGTTTTTATTCACATGACAAATGGAAATATTTTAAGTACTATAATGGAAAGTTGATCAAGAAATTTATTTGGGTTAATAGAATTAATCATTACAAGTAATTTCATAGCAATAACTTATTGGTGCTGGTATGATTCTGATTTAAATTTTTGTATTTATCAACAGAATTAATCCCAAGGTCAATGTAGTGAGAGAAAATATCTACCAGATCATAATAGTATAACAAAAATATCTACTGCTTCTTCAGCACAGAATAAGCTTTTGATTAATGATATTTGAACAAGTAAATTAATATTTAAATGATTTGATTTTGGGGGATCACTTTCTAACTATAAAACTCACTATCTAAAGTTTACATGAAATTCATATTTATTAAATCTGTAATATATGACTAGGTTGACTTTCAAAAATCTTCTTTGAAATTTTTACATTGCTTTGCATACTTTCCCCTTTCTATTTAGCTTTCTTTTGAGCAGTCCAAGAACTTTTAAATTCTAATTTATCTACAGGCCCTTTTGCCTTTGTTTCAAACAAACCAGCAATTTGCAGTCTATTACTCAAGAAATGAGAGTGGTCAATAAAAATCAATCATACAGAGAAAAAAGGGCAACTGTTCCTTTAATATCAGAGAAACACCATCGTAACAGTGAATATTTCTTAATTATTTCATTGATCCTACCACTTACCAAGAAAGAGAGAAACTTGAAGGCAAGGGAAGAGAACTGAGAAATAGAAATGAATCTCTTTCCTTAATTTTGTCTTAAGGAAGCAACTAGATGCTTCACTTCACATCACAATCTAATTATAGTTGTAGAGAATTTTGAATATGTTTCCAAAGCCCAAAGATAAATTGGAAGACAACAGAATCAAAATGTGAATGAAGGTGAACTTCTGAGTTAAAAGTGATAAATCGTCTTTCCTTTGGCTCAACCTGATGTGTTTTATTAAGCTTGGGGTCTTTCCACTCAGGATAGCTCGCATAAAAATTTGAATTCTGGTGTCTCTGAGGCAAAAACAATCAGAAGATCCTGCCACATTGTGCCTATTCTCATTCAAAGCTAGTTGAGTTTAGTGGTGGTCTTCCTGTTTGGATAAGCTTTGAGCTCTTCCCAGTCCTTAGATTTCTGATTGTCTTGCATCTGGTCCACATCATTCCATTGCATTATCTGTCTGCCCACTGTCAGAATTAGAGTCTGTGGACTTCGTTTAACTCAAAGGATCATGAAAAAAGAGGTAGTGGATACGAGTATATCAAATAGAAAACTTCAATACCAAAAATAAAGTCTCTCTAGTTGTTTTTAATAAGAAACTGATGAGAACAGGTAAGAGGCAACACTATATTAAATTTATGATGTAAAGAACTCACCAAAAGGAATGTCTCAAGAGACAAAAGGACAAGAATTTGTAATTCATAAAACCACCCAATAGCATTCAAGCAACAGTTTAATGACAGTTATCATCACTAAAACTTTTTAAAAATTATGCCATGTATGCTGGTTAAATGATACTATGTTCTTGGTTGAAGATCAGTTTGACATTATACCAAAAGCTTTAAAAATGTTAATTCCTTTTAATAGGTGGTTCTTTTAATGATACAGATCCAAAGTTCAATTATATGGATTCAAATTTTGGTGTCTCCGCTTACCAGTTGTATAAACTGAGGTGTTTTAAATTAACATGCCTCAGTTCCAGCATTTCTAAGTGAGCTCAATAATGATAGAACCTACATTATTGGATTGTTATGAGGAATAATTGAATCAATATTTGTGAAGTTTTTGGAGAAGTGTCAGGCATGTAGTGCTTATAAACTTTCTAAATGAATAGTGAATCTATTCAAATCTATTTAAAAAATTTACTCTAGCACATTAATTATCAATGGACATGCCCTGGTGGCTGGGGAGCTAAGCTGGTGACTGGGGCACATCGTGTAAAGCCCAGGGTCCCATTTTCATGACACAGGCAGTATCAGGGGGTGGGGGACAACTAAAGTGAACAAATAAATAAAAATTAAAAAGCTTCTACCTCCTCTCTGTATTTTTCCTTCCTACTTGCCTTCCTTTCTCATAAAAAAATTACCAATTGAGAAAAAATCTCTATACACAAAATAGAGAAAAGCTATAAGGGAATGGTTAACTATATCATAATGAAGTATTATGCATTCATTAAAATATGTTTATAAATTCTGTATAATAGTGTCAAAATACACTATAATTTTAAATGATGTAAAAAATAAACTGGTCTATGGTGTACTCATAAATACATTAACTGAAAAAATCTGCCTCTTTCTGTGGCTCAGGAGGCTGCGGTGCAGGTGCATGAAAGTCATGGACCAGGTATGAGACCTGTGACTGGGGAAGAGGGTGGTGCAAAAATTGTTTTCCCTTTACATTGATAAAAGATTGGAAAGAAGTTCACCAAAATATTAGGAGTGGCTGCTTATAGATGGTGGAGTTACAGAAGATTTATTTTTTATGCTCTTCTCAATTCCATATTTAAAACTCATCATTAAGCTTTTATAAATTTTCTTATACTTGTCTTTAAGGTAGAAAGTGATATTATGTTTAATAATATTATTATTCTATGATAATAGGCAGTTAACTGTTTTAAAATCCAGCAAAGACATTTTGTTTATCCATTATACTTTATTCCTGATGCTGAAAATATTTCTTATTGAGCAAATATTATGTATTACTAGTTGTCTAATAAATATAGTTACATATGCATGCAATTAAAACATATTAAGAATGTAAAAAAGGGATGTCAACTTAGTATCTAATTTATTCATTCACTCAACAAATACTATTAAGAATCTGTTATGAGTCTGGTTTACCAGGGATATACCAAGTGATCAAAACTATTGTTTTCATGATGCTTCTAATGCATTGGAATTAAGAAAATAAAGTGAGAATGTCTTTGACTGAAAGAAATTTGAGATGTCTACAACCATACCTGTTAAAGAATTAGATAGGTTAGAAAGGTTAAGCTCATGGTGTAAGTAACCAATCTCCATTAAATTTAATAATTATTAGACATAAGAATTTCAAACAACCATATTCTGAGATGTTTTCCTTAGACAGTGAAATTAAGATAAAGACAAGACTCTTAAACAGATATGGAAATAGAAAATTCTAAAGAGGCTGGAATCATCTAATTGCAGGCATGCTATAAATTTAATAAATGTGAATTTTCGGTGAATCTGTCACTAAAAATTAATAACTAGACTCACAGGAAGATTTGCATTTGCTCCCATTATGCAATGGTGGAATTGATATCTATGTAACTTTTGGAATTTTTTATGGAAATTCACAGGGAGACTGTCACCAAATATGTTTTTAGGTCTAATCTACATCTATTATGAAGCAATTAATGTTGTCTTAGCCTTAGCACATACTGAGATTTATGTTCATATTTTTCTTTACCATACAGTAGACAAATTTACAACAATTTTTCTATTATCTAGACACATTTCAAGATGAATGTGGTTTATTTCCCAATTCTCTGTCTATAATAGATTCTTCCCTCTTCTAGTTGGAGCCACTGAAAAGTCTCCTTTTTCTGCAGTTGAGGGACCCTGAACTATACTCACATCTATGGGAGGTCTGACATGAGGACTGCTATTGGCATGATAGATATTTACTGCCACGGGGAAGCCAGAAGCAAAGTTCTCTTCACCAGTAAACTCCTCTGGCATCCACAAGGGTGAGAGACAGCACAGGTATCCTTATTTTAGAGCTTTATTTCAATCTATTTTCTTAAACTTCTAGATGGTTCTCATGTCAATTTATCTTTTCTTCTAAAATGTTTGAATTGTTGATAGTCTCCCCTTCAAAGTCCCACACTAAACTGTGTCTATCAGCTCTGTGTAATAATATACAGCAAAGTCAAACAAACCCAAGAATATATTCTTCCTGACAATAGCTAGCCTTAGAAGGGAGTTTACATAATTTTGGGGAAAATGTTCCAATACCCTGGCCAAAACTTCTCCATTCTCCCACCTCCCTCGAAAATGCTCTAAAAGGTAGGGGATAAACAAAATGAAAAGGTGACCATTTACTCCATCTATAGAATGATTAGTACCTGACTATTAAGGGTTTGGTTAGTTGTACAAAGCAGGCTTACAGGAAATTATACAGAAGGACTTAGAGTAAAGAGGACATTAGACTGGCTCTTTCTGCAGTCTTAGCAGTCATGATAATGTGAACTATTATCATTTATATTTTCTTGAAAAATTGCATTGATTGTAAAACAAATTAGAAACACAAAGATAAGGAGATGAGAGTCACATCTGAAATTTTATTTATTCTCTAGATCTTATTGAAAAATGGGAAAAATGGAAACTTCATGCTATTTATCTTATTTTATAATATATTTACAAACTTCTTTGAGATCCCTCAGCCATCTTTTCTTAAAGAAGCAAGAAAGAAAAATGCACAGAGAGGTGTGCCCTGGCACACCTGGGAGCAGTCCCACATATATCCCAAGGTCCAGGGTTCAAGACCCAGGGCCAGGGTGAACAACTAAATAAAAATAAATTAATAAATAAAAGGCTCTTCCTCCTCTTCTCTCTTCCTTCCTTCCTATTTGCCTATTCATCTTCACTCCTGCCTCTACCTTTCACATAAAAAAATTTGCACAGATAAACAGGAAACCTATTCATGTAGGCAAATGAATTGAGAGAAAAGCACAAATGGGATAAGAAGAGGAGAAATAAATTGTGAGGCAGATAAAAGAAAAAAGGCATATTAGCAGAAAAGAGATGATGAAATCAGATGGGTAAAAGTTAGAAATAAGAGGACATAAGAATAATTTCTGAAAAACATAATAATTATAATAATCCCTCCCATTTCTGTGACTCCCTGTGGTTCTGCTTCTCTCCCAAGCTCTTCACAACCACCTTTGAAAAAATTTAAGAAAAATAAAAATAATACTTGAGATAATCTAAGATAGGGAAATGGAGCTCAGGAAAAGAAAAGTGACCTGACTTGTCAAGTAGCTAGAGAGGGATAGAGGCAAGTATATGTAGAAGGCCACTTATCAATAAAGTATTAAAGCCAAGAGAAAATTTCTGGATGCTGGGACAGTGCCCTTTCTGCTATTCATGCTGAAAGAGGATGGCAAAAAGGATGAAAGAGGAGGTCTAGATAGAGAAAAATGGAGGACATGGTGAAGGCAGATAGAGAGACAGAAAAAGACAGAAAGATGAAACACCTAATAGGAAACAGGCTGAGAGGCCACCAGAAGCATAATGGCACCTATCTTTGGATGATGTGAAACTCACTGTCTCATCCAGGAATTTGGAACCCTCTCACTTCAAACAGGTGACTCCAAGAAATACTAGTCTGGTATCTGGGCTCTTCCTGACTTGCAGACAGGTCAGAACGAGACATCAGAACAAGCCCTTAGCCAAAGCCAGGAGGGCAGGTAGACAGACTCAGAGCGCCTGAGAAAATATGGGGGGGCAGATACAGAGGAAGAAGCAACTAAATGAAGAGGAGTGGGAAAAGAGACACACAGATTTCTAGAGAGAAAAACAATAAGGAGAGGTTAGCCAAGCCGATGTGTGACATCTTGTCCATGCCACTATGAGCAAAATCCTGAGCAAAATCCTGGTTGTGTTCTGAACATGGATGGTTGCAGGGAGCCAGGGAATGCTCATCTCTCAAGAACGCCAATAGAGGCAGAATCAGCTTTCAACACAGAAGTGAGCAAATTCACTGACCTTTCTTCATGGACTTTGGCATATGTGGGTGAGGACATTGACTGTGCTGATCTCAGGTAAGGATGAGGGTGCAGTGAGTTCTGCTGCAAATGAGCTGCTCATTTACAGACTAAGCTCCTGACTTTACTCGCTCTGACTCCACTGACCTCTCTCCATGCTCTCTCTCTCTTATTCGTAAGACACACACAGACAGACAGACAGACAGACACACACACACACACACACACACACACACAGCAGGACTTCTAATAAGCTCTCAAAATTAAGGAGGTAGAAACTGCCTTTCATTCGTCACTGACGGGAAACTGTAATAGATAAACAACCAATTCTTGAAGTATGCTCTAGTCTGACCAGATCTTAGGAGTTTCAGCAGATCAGACCAGTCCTAGTATCCTCAGGGAGACTTGTCCATTGGCAAAGGACCCCTGAAATTTCTGTTAGTTTCAGATTTCCCACATAGGATAATATTTTTCTCCACCCAAGACTGCTCTTTGAAAGAACTAAGGGTCACAATATTTCCATGATTCCTGCTTTCTTATGTCAGATGAAAAACCCCCACCTTCTAAAGCCCGTAAGTCAGACTCCCATTTTCAAGGAATTTAAGAAGATTCAGTCTAACACTGGCCCACAGGAAATGCAATGACTAGTATGTTTGCTAATTCACAGTCATCTCTCCCTCTGGATAAAAAGAGGTAGCAGAGACACAGGAACTGGAAAGCTGCGCCTTTTAAATAATCCATATAAGCGGTTAATATATAAACTACACAAAGAACTCCTACACTCATTAGTTAAAAAAAAAAAACAAACAACCAAAAAACCCAGTCACATTTTAAAAAATGGCAAAGAAGTGGAATAGACATTTTTCCAAAGAAGACATACAGATGGTCAACAGATATAAGAAGAGGTCACACCACCACTAATTATTAAGGAAAGGCAAATCCATGATGAGAATACTTTGCACCTGTTAGGATGACTTTTTATCAAAACAAAAACAAAACAACCTATCCCAACTAGTAAGTGTTGGTGAGGATGTAGAGAAAAGAGAAACTTTGATACTGATGTTAGGAATGCAAATGGAAAACATGGAAAGCAATCAGAATTTCCTCAAAAAATTAGAAATAGAGCAATCATCATATGGTCCAACAATCCTACTTCAGAATGAATTGAAATCAGAATCTTAAAGAGATATTAGCACTCCCGTATTTGTTGCAATACTGTTCAAGCAAGATACAGAAGCAACTTAAATGTTCAATAGATGAATGGATAAAGAATATATGGCATAGACATACAGCAAAATATTAGTCTTAAAAATAAAGAAGGAAATTCTGTCATTTGTGACAATATAGATGAAACTTGAGGACTTTAAGTGAAATAATCCAGACACAACACAAATACTACATATGAGGAATCTTATATGGAGAATCTAAAATAGTCAAACTCGTAGAAACCACCAATGTTACTCACTTTTGATTCAGATTCCTGGAGAGAGGTCTTATTGATCTGATGTGACTCTCAGGACCACCACCTGGGGCTGGGAAATTATGAAGAAGGATATGATTACTCAACTAGGACCATATGGAAAATGAATAGCTTCCCCAAGTAAAAGTGAGAGAGCTATTTCCAAACTAAAGAATAAAGTAAGCTAAGCAAACAAAAATACAAGGTGCCCCTCTAAGACATATAACAGTACCAGAATACAATTTTGGAAATCCAGGGATTTAGAAGTAGGTATACTTGGTTTATTTTTGAGATAACAACTCTAAGTTCCAGAAAATCCATATGACACAGAGAAGTCATGGAGATGGTGTGCATGAGTCAGAGTTGAATATCCAAGTCTCAGTGCACTGATTTTTTTTTTTTTAATTTCATTTTAAGTTGTGGAAAAAATTTGCCTTTTAACCATTTTTTAAGTGTACAGTTTTGTAGAGCTGACTATGTTCACAGTATAATGCAGCAGATCTCTAGGAGTTCTTCATTCATGTGAAATTCAGTAGTCACTAAACAATTTCCCTTTTACCCCTCACCCTATTTCCTGGTAACAACCATTCTACTTTATGTTTCTATGAATTTGATTACTTTAGATGCTCCAGAGAAATGTAATCACACAGTATTTGTCCTTTTGTGACTGGATTATTTTACTTAGCATAATGCCCTCAAAGTTCTTTTATGTTGTAGTATATGCCAGAATTTTCCTTCATAAAGCTGTGTAATATTTTGTTGTATGTACCATACTTTGCTTATCTATTCATTCATAAATGGATAATTGAATTGTTTCCATGCTTGAGGTATTGTGAATACTGTTGCTGTGAACATGGGTGCACAAATAGCTCTTTGAGATCCTGAACTCAATTGTTTGGGGTGTATATCCAGAAGTGAAATTGATGGATCCTACGGTAATTCTATTTTCAGTTTTTTGAGGAAACACCATACTGTTTCCCACAGTGGTTGTGCCATTTTATATTCCCACCTCAAAATTCAGGGTTCAAATTTCTCCACATCTTTGTCAATGCTCTTCTGGCTGATTTTTAATAGTAGTCATCATAATGGGTGTGAGGTGGTATTTCATTGCAGTTTTGATTGAATTTCCCTAATGATTAATGATGTTGGGCATCTGTTTATATGCTTTACTGGTCAGTCACATGTCTTCTTTGTCAAATTCTTTGTCACTTTTGCATTGGGATGTTTGTTTTTTGTTGTTGAGTTTTAGGAATTCTCTCTATATACTGAATATCAATCCCTTATAATATATAGGATTTGCAAATATTTATCTCCCATTCTGTGGGTTGCCTTATTACTCTGTGAACAGTGTCTTTTGATGTACAAAATTTCAAGATTATCATGAAATCCTATTTCTCTATTTTTTATTATCTGTATCTTTGGTATTATATTCGAGGAATAATTGCCAAATCTAATGTCATGAAACTTTTGTCCTATGTAGTCTAAAAGTTTTGTTGTTTTAGGTTTTGCATTTAGATCCTAGATCCGTATTCAGTTAATATTTGTGTATGTATAAAGTAAGTGTCCAACTTTGTTCTATTGCATGTGGATATCCAGTTTTCCCAACACAATTCATTGGTAAAACTGTCCTTTTCCAATTGAATGATCTTGTTTAAAAATAACCAAATACGTGAAAGCTTAATTTTGGGCTTTCTGTTCTATTGGTCTATATGTCTATCTGCATGCCCATGCAACAGTTTTGATTACTGTAGCACTGTAATAAGGTTTTAAATCTGGAAGAATGAGTCCTGAAGATTATTTTTCTATATCAAGGTTATTGTGGCTATTTGGGGTTCCTTGACATCATGTATGAATTTTAGGATAGGTTTTTATATTTCTGTAAAAAACATCATTGGGATTTTGTTGGAGATTGAATTGAATCTATATATTGCTTTGGGCAGGGTGGCTAGTTTATTAATATTAAGTCTTTCATGTGGAAAAATGAGATGTGTTTCATTTGTTTGGCTTATTTGCTTCACCAATGCCTGGTAATTTTCATTTCCAGTCTTTCAATCCTTGGTTAATTTCTAAGTATTTTATGTATCTCGATATTATTGTGAATGGAAATTTTTTGGTGATACTCTTTTCAGATATAGTTCATTGTTTGTATATAGATTCACAAATGATTTTTCAGAGTGGTCTTTGTATCCTAGTACTTTATGAATTTATTAGTTCTAACAAGTTTGGTTAGTTTTTTGGCATGTGGAATCTCTTAGAGTTTCCTACATATAAGATCATGTCACACACCAAAGAGTTAATTTTACCTCTTTCTTTCTAATGTAGTTGATTTTTGTTTTTCTTGCCTAATTTATCTGATTAAAACTCTAGTACTATGTTGAATAGAAGTGGTGAAAACAGGCATTTTGTCTTGCACTTGATCATAAAGGAAAGGCTTTCAGTCTTTCACCATTGAGTATGATGTTCACTGTGATTTTTTCATAAATAGCTTTTATTATGTTGAAGTAGTTCTTTTCATTCCAAGTTTGTTGAGTGCATGTGTGCGTGCGTGTGTGTGTGTGTGTGTGTGTGTGTGTGTGTGTTTTATTTTAAGCATGAAAGGATGCTGAATCTTGTCAAGTGTTTTTTCCATTCTGTTGTTGTAGTGTATTACACTGGTCATTTTTCATATGTTGACTCATATGAAATCAATAAATCAAATAATTCCAGTTTCTCATGGCATAAAATCTTTTGGGAATGCTGTCAATTCTGTTCATTAGTATTTTGTTGAGGATACGTGCATCAGTGTTCACAAAGAATATTGGTCTGCAATTTTCCTCTTTTGTAGTGTGTTTGACTTTGGTATCAGTTGAACTTATAAGTTTGGAAGTGTTCTCTCTTCAGTTAAAAAAAATGAGAAAGATTGGTATAAAGTTTGGTAGAATCAATAGTGAAACAATAAGATCCAGGACTTTTTTTATCAGGCAATTTTTTAAAAATTACTAATTCATCTACTAGTTATAGATCTATTCATATTGTCTATATATTTGTTAGTTAATATTATAAGCTCTATATTTCTAGGAATTTGTTCATTTCATCTAGATTATATAGTTGATTAACATACAACTGTTCTTAGTACTCTTCTATAATCCTTTTTATTTCTGTAGAATCAGTAGTAATGTTCCACTTACATATATTTCTGATTTTTGCAACTCAAGTCTTTTTTTTTCTTAGTCCATCTAGTTAAAAGTTTGTTAAGTTTTTCCATCTTTTCAAAAAAAACCAACTTTTGGTTTCATCAATTTACTCTATTGTTTCCTTTATTTCATTTATCTGTGCTCTAATCTTTATTATTTTCTTCCTTCTGATAAATTTGGGTCTATTATGCTCTTCCTTTTCTAGTTACCTAAGTTGTAAAGTTAGTTGATTTGAGAAATTTCTTGTTTTTTAAGTGTATTTATAGCTATAATTTTCCTCCTTAGCACCACTTTTACTGTGTCCCATAAGTTTTAGTATGTTGTGTTTTCAGTTTAATTCACCTGTAAATGTTTTCTAATTTCCCTTCTGATTTCTGTTTGATCCACTCATTGTTTATAACTGTGTTATCTAATTTAAAATCTTGTTACTTTTTCATCTTTCTTTGTTATTGATTTCTAATAATCTATTTGTGATCAGAGGTGATGATATCTTTTAAAATCTATTGAGAATTTTGTGGTCTAACACATGCACTACCTTGGAAATTGTCGTATTGACTTTGAGGAGAATATGTATTCTGTTGCTGGGTAGAGTGCTCCATGTATGATTATAAGATCCACTTGGTTTCATGTGTTGTGTAAGTCCTTTGTTTCCTTTCTGATCTTCTGTCAATTTGTTCTGTCAACCCTTATAAGTGGGGTGTTAAAATCTACAACTATTACTGTAAAACAGTCTATTTCTCACTTCGAATTTGTCAGTTTTTGCTTCATGTATTTTGATGGTCTGGCATTGGGTTTGTAAATGTTTATAATTGTTATAGCTCTTTCTGTATTTAATAATTTATTAAAACATAATGTCCTTTTATTTTCTTGTAACCTCTTTAAAAATTAAAATGCCATTGTTTTACAATGCTTTATAAGTTTCAAAGAAAAGATTTGCACCTTGATTAATGTGTATATATGGCTTATAATCCACCAAAAGATGTAATGCCATTTACAGCTGTCAGTTTGACTCACGTTGAAGAACTCTTGGTAATCTGGTGGGGGACAGGGCGTATTGACATGTGTTTGAGGAGCCTGCAGGTATGGCTTTATATTATTGTGTAAAGTGAAGATATCTCAATAAATACTATAATTTAAAGATTTGACCTCCTCTCCCCCAACTTCCCTCTTTCCTTTCTCCTCTTCCCTCAGGTAAACAGCTTTGATTTCTAAGTCTAAGACAATTTTTTTTTGTATTTTGTTAGTTCCTTTGTTTTATTTATTTAATTTTTGAATATGAATGACAGTATTTTTCTTTATATTTATGACTTAGTTTGCTTAGAAGAATTACTTCACGTACAATCCACATCCTTATAAATGGCAAGATTTCATTTTGTTTTATAGAAGGATAGTATTCCATTAGTATACCACTTCTTTATCCAGTCATCCACTGATGGGCATTTAGATTGATTAAATGTCTTGATTATTGTGAACTGTGCTTCTGTGAACATAAAGGCACATATGTCTTTTCAGTTTAGTTTTCATATTCTTTGAATATATACCTACAAGTGGAATAACTAGATCAAATGGTAGTTATATTTTTAATTTTTTTGAGGACACTCCATACTGTTTTCCATAAATGTTGTACCAATTTACACTCCAATAAAGTGCAATAATTCCTTTTTCTCCACATCTTTGCCAACATTTATTTCTAGTCTTTTGATACAAGGTCATTTTTATGATGTGAAGTGATATCTCATTTTTTTCTCTTTTTTTAAAGGAAAGAAGCAGGCAGGAATGAAGGCAAGTAGGCAGGCAGAGAGAGCGAGAGAGAGGAAAAAGAAGCATTTTAATTCATTTAATAAGTTGTTCCTTTTGATTGACCCCCTGGCCCTGGGTCTCAAACCCCAGTCCTTGGACTTTATGTGGACTATACTGCCATAGCCACAAGCCACAAGGGCATACCTCATTGTGCTTTTGATTTGTATTTTTCTGATAACAATTGATGTTTAGCTTTTTTCATGTAACTGTTGGCCATCTGTATGTCTTATTTGAGGAAGTGTCTAGGTCTTCTGCCCATATTTTGATGGAGTTATTTGTGCTTTGAGATACATGAATTCTTTATACACTTTGGAAATCAACCCCTTATATATAAAAATAGCAAGTGGGATTTATTCTAGGGATACAAGAATGGTTCAACATATGGAAATCAATTAATGTAATCTGGTACATCAACAAAAGGAAAAACAAAAATCATATGAGCATATCAATAGATAAAAATTTGACAAATATCAATACCTATTTATTATTAAAAACTCTTAATGAGATGGGAACAAAAGGAACATACCTCAACATAATAAAGGTCATGTATGAAAACTCCACAGCTAATATCATACTCAATGGTGCCAAACTGAAAGCTTTCCTCTAAATATGAGGAACAAGACAAGGATGTTAACTATCATGAACACTGTTCAACATAGTTTCAGAAGTTCTAGTCATAGCAAATAGGCAAGAAAAAATATGAAAGTATCCATATTGAAAAAAAATGATCGTTGTTTGAAAATGACATAATAATGCACTTAGAAAACCCTTACAACACTAAAAAATCCTACTGGAAATAAATAATTTCAGTAAAGTTACAGGATATAGAATCCATATACAAAGATCTGTGGAATTTCTATGCACAAACAATGAATTAGAGAAAAGAGAATTAAAGAAGTAATCCCACTTATAATTGCATCAAAGGGGATAAAGTACCTGGGAATAAATTTGACAAAGGGTATGAAATATCTGTAGCCTCAAAACTGAAAGGCATCATTTAAAGAAATAAAAGACACAAAGAATTGGAACGACATTCCATTTTATAGACTGGGAGAAATAAAACTGTTAAAATAACCAACTTACCAAAAGCAATATACAGATTCAATGTAATCTGTATTAAAATTCCAGTAACATTTTTCAAAGAAATAAACTAAAGTCTGAAGTTTCTATGGAGCTTCAAAAGCCTCCACTTGGTCAAAGTTATCTTTAGAAAAAATAAGAAATATGGAGGAATTGCACTCCCCAACTTCAAACTTCACTAGGGAGCAGTTATAATCAAAACAGTAGACCACTGGAATAAAAACAGACACACAGACCAATGGGAAAAATTGAGAGCCCAGAAATAAATCCACACATATACAGACAGCTAAACTATGACAAAGTATACAATTAAGAGTATATAATGGAGAAGGAAAATTTTCTTCAACATATATGATTTTTAGGGATTATTCTCAATTTCTATTTTTATTATAGATGCTACTTTTTTTCATCCATTGTTGTAATTTCAGGGAACATCATCAGATTGTTTCTTTGAAATCTTCAAATCATTTGCTTAATTCTGTTGCATTAGGATTTTTCTCTGGGGTCTTATTTTGATCCATCATTTGGGACAAATTTCTCTGTCTCTTCATTTTGTTTGGTACTTTGTGTTTATTTCTATGGACTTGAGTAAATGACATTCTTTCCTTGTATATGATAATCACCTTGTGTTAGGATATCAGACCTTGCAGCAGTATGCCCAGGTGTTGGAACCAGGGACATTTAGGCTATAGGCCATTTATCACACAAATTTCCAGTTACAAAATGATGGACTGTTAAGATCTGTCATTCGCCTTCTTCCCATAGGCACAACAAAAATACATTAATTTAGCAACTATAATCTTCAAAAGAGAATGAGAACTAGCATCTGCACAGAGAATGAACACACACCTTCATAAGTGGTAGGATAAACCAATCTGTCTCAGCATCATGCCATCCTATTCAGACACATTGGAGTCCTTAAGAAGAAACCAGTGATAGACACTCTCCTTGAAGCTGATGGGCCTGAATCCTCAGTGGTTGCCCAGATATCTGGGAACTGGTTTTAAGTGGCGAATCAAAAGCCTTGATGTGGATGGAAATAGGGATAGCCTTTATGTGACCTGAGACACTGCCCTGAGCAATGTGGGCACTGGAGGCTGACATTGCAGGAAGGCCCCAGGGTAAATACCCACCCCATCTTTCATTATTGCACTTGTGTCAAACTGTTGCTATGCATTGAAAGCAATGGCTGCCATAGAGAGAGAGAGCCAGACTGGTAGTATCAGTGGAGTTGGTTGAATGGTTCCCAGCAAGGAGTATTCCATTCTCCAGCTCTTTCAAAGAAGATAATTGGAAGGGCTCCATTAAAATATCAGTTGCTGCCAACCTGTGGCTACTGCTAAACAGCTTTTTATCTGCTTGGTACTCCCTAGAACATACACTTTCAGGCACCAGGGTTTGTTTACCACCCCCTTCTGGGACTGCCATTCTTCTGGAGGACAGAGGAATTTTCATAGGGGATTATGCTTTGCTATGACCAGTTCCTGGCTCTCTCATGGCCTCTATTAGGACTGTGGTTAGTTTGCAAACTGGGCCCATAACTCTTGGGTTTCTCTCTTTATGCCTTTTTGTTCACATCTGTGACTCTGGGGGAAAACCTCTTCATTTCCTATCCCAACTTCAGTCCTGGACTCAGCCTCCAACACAGGGAGGGCTCTAAAGTTTCAATAATTCCAACAAGTGTTGAGATCACACAAGTAAAGGAAGCCCAGCATTACAGACCAAAATCCAGACCTATACTGTTTAACTTGATAACTGAACATAAAGTAATTACATCAGGGAAGCTTAACCTACAGAAATAACCACTGAATGCCAAACAGAATGAAGAGACACAGAAATATTTGTGAAATTATGAACCAGAAGAAAATCCCAGGGGAAAATCTGAATGCACCAGAATTAAGTAAACTACCAGGTGAAGACTTAACAGCTACAGTTTTAATGATACTCACTGAAATCAGAACAATAGAGGAACACAGAGACTGCAACAAAGATAGAGATAATACAGGCAGTTCCAAATAGAATTCATGGAGCTAAAGAACATAACAGAGGGGCTCAACATTAGGTGGAAAGAATCTTCCAGTCAAACCAACAAGCTAGAAGATGGGACAGTGGAATGCATCCAAGCACACCAGCAAAGAAAAAAAAAATGAATGAATAGAAGTGAAAGCATGTGAGACTTATGAGATTACATCAAGAGGAACGACATTTGTATCATTGCTGGATCAGAAGGAAAATAAAGAGACAAGGGGGCAGAAGCCCTAGAAGAAATAATTACTGAGAATTTTCCTAACCTGAGGAAGATAACAGAACTCCTGGCTCAGGAAGCTCAAAATATTCCAAAAGAAGACCCAAACAGACCTAAACAAGATATATTGTCAATAAGGTGAAAAATACAAGATAAAGAGAGAATCTTAAAAGCAGCTAGAGAAAAAAAGAGCTAAATACAAAGGAATGCCCATAAGATTGTTGGCAGATTTCTCAGCTGAAAATTTAAAGGTTAAAAGAGAATGACATAATAATTTAAAGTGCTGTAATAAAAGGACTTCCACCAAGGATAATCTACCTAGCTAGATTATCACTTAGAATTTAAGAAATGGTAAAGAGCTTTTCAGACAAATAAAAGTTAAAAGAATTCACCACCATTAAATCAGTTAAAATGAATGTTAAAGGAAGTCCTACAAATTGAAAAAAAAAATACACTTAAAAGCAGCAAAACATCAAAAAAATATAAATTGTGAGAAAGAAGAGAGTAGAAATGTGGACTGTTAGAATGAACTCCAAACTAACTTTATTTCAAGTTAAAACAGATTATAAGCACAGAAAATTTTATGTAAACTCCAGGATAACCTCAAAACATGAACCCATAAAGAAAACAAAGAAAAAAATGAGAAATGAAGGCAAACACAATATAAGTGCTGTCAGAGCACCTAAGGAGCGAATTAAAGGAATAGGTACTGTCTAGCAACAGTCAAAATACAATGAACGACACGGCAATAAGCAGTTACATATCAATAATTACTCTAAATTTTAATGGGTTGAACTCACCAATCAAAAGGCATGAAATGGTCAAATGGATTAAAAAATGTAACCCAATTTTCACTGCATATAGAAAACTTATTACATTCAAAAGACAAACACAGTCTCAAAGTCAATGGTTGGAAG
This sequence comes from Solenodon paradoxus, assembly GCA_004363575.1. Classification (NCBI taxonomy): domain Eukaryota; kingdom Metazoa; phylum Chordata; class Mammalia; order Eulipotyphla; family Solenodontidae; genus Solenodon; species Solenodon paradoxus. The sequence goes on along the minus strand of RJWH01003177.1, from coordinate 145,128 downwards.
ATAATCCTATATGCAAATGGTAGCTTAAAAGAGTAGGGACAGCCATACTTGTATCAAATGAAATGGATTTCCAACTAAATGAGATTTTAAAAAGATAGGGATAGACATTAAATAATGATTAAGGAGTTAATTCAGCAAGAAGAAAATCACTCTTATTAATGTATATGCACTAAGTGAAGGAGCATCAAACTATATAAAGTAATTATTAACATAACTAAAGAGATAACAACAAAAATACAATAATAGTAGGAGTCTTTGATAATCTACTTATAACAAAGGACAGATTAAGCAGGGAGAAAATTAACAGGGAAACAACAGCCTTAAATATTAAATTAGAACAAAGCATTTTAATAGACATTTATTGAACACTTTATCCAATAATCTCAGAACTCACATTTTACTCAAGTGCTCATGTAACATTCTCAAGGATAGACCACATACTAGAAGTCTCAAAAAATTTACAAAGAGCGAAATCACTCCCAGCATCTTACCTGATCACAATGCATAAAGCTAGAAACAACCACAAAAAAGCTGGAAAATTCCACAGTATGTGGAGGCTAAACAAAATACTTCTAAAAGACTTCTGGGTAAAAGAAGAAATCAAAGGAGAAGTTAAAATGTACTTAAGAGACAAACAAGAACTTGTGGGGTACAGCAAAAGTAGCACCAAGAGAGATGTTTATAGCCTTTCAGGCCTAACTCAAGAAACAACAAAAAAATTTGCAAATAAATAGTTAATCCTAAACCTAAAGGAACTAGAAAAATAAAATTGAAGGCAAAATTCAGTAGAAGGAAAGTAATAATAAAAATTTGAACAGAAATGAATGAAATAGAAATTAGGAAGTCAATTCAGAATATCAATAAAACCAAGAGCTAGTTCTTTGAAAAATAAAATTGACAAACTTTGGCTAGATTCATTTAAGAAAAAGAGAAAGCTCTCATAACTAGAATCAAGTTGAAAGGGGAGAAATTACAATGGATACCTCAGAAACACAAGTCATCATAAGAAATTACAATGAATAGCTAGCTATTTGCCAATAAATTGGACAGCCTAGAGGATATAGACTTATTGCATTAATACAGAATTCTATTATAGATCAAGAGTGCACAACTAATACATTCCCTAGCATACAATTACAGAGATAGAGAAAAATTATGTATGAAGCACCGAAATTAGCAAAATGATGTAAAGAAGTCATAATACATTACATCCTCAGGAATATTGTAATATTGGGCCTAGCTACAAAGAATCTTATTTACATGAGCACTTAAGACCAAAGAGAAGCATTAACAGACACACACACTCTCACTGCCACTCCACGTTAGACAGGTGTTAAATCTTTTGAAAAAATATGGGCTACTCTAATTCTCTGGGGTGGCAGGAGATGAGGATTAAGTAAACAGGAAATTCACCCTTAGTTACTGGAGTGAGAACCGAGAAGATTATGTCTGACTTGTAACAGAAAATCAACAAGGTTTTGGTATAACTCCAGTGTATATGTGTGTGTGTTGGCTCATATAAATAGCTTCTTTAAGCCTTAAGGAGTTTCTTTTAAACTCCTCAACTAAGAAAATGAAAGGGAAAGAAAAAATATTTTGGAGACCAGGGAAGTTATGCTTGGGAAGAAATCACTTTACTTAGAAGAAAATCTTTCAGTTTGGGAAGAAAGAGGTATGACTGGTTCTAAAAATGGAAACAGCTATGGTGCAAATGTACCATGTAAGGCATCGCAGTAGTCGCGGCATTAACACCAAGAAGGACAGCATGACGATGAAAGCTACTGGAAAGCTGGGTTGTAAATGGCAGCAGCAGCACTGGAGGGTTTCCATAGAAAGGGTGGGCTAAGAGAAAGTTTGTCCCTGCTGTATGTACCCTCAGAGAAGAAAGTGGCCACTCATCAACTTGGACGGAGGAGGAAATGGAATTAGAACTGGAAGACCACTATCTGAATCAAAGTGGATTGTGTCCAACAGTCTCAGGGAAGGTAAACAAGGTTATTTTGCCCCCATGGCTATTGGGTCTTAGAAAATAAGCCTTTCATTGATTGCCCTACAGAACGACCAGATACCCATCATTTATTCCACAAATTGTTAGTGCTGGGAATACATACAAAAAACAAAAACAGAATTTATATCTTAAGTGCATTTGGAATATTCTCAGTGATAGATTATATGTTGGGACACAAAAAAAGTCTCAATAAATTTTATGGTGATTAAAATATCAAGTATCTTTTCTGATCACAATAGTTTGAAGCTGAAAATCAACCACAAAGAGAAAGCTAGAAAAATCTCAAGCATGTGGAGACTGAACAACATGCTACTGATGAACTCTGGGTATAGAAATTGAGAGATAAAAAATAACCTGGAGAAAAATAAAAATGATATAAACTATCAGAATCTATAGGAAACAGCAAAAAGGTATTAAGTGTAAAGTTTATGGAAATACAGACCTACATCAAGAAAGATCTCAAGCAATTTGACAAAATGCATCTTATATGTTAGTAACATTTTTCTTTTTCATTAAGTAATGTTTAGCTTTGGTGTTTTTCATTTTCCTAGTGGGCCTACATAGATTAGAATTATATAGTCCCTTGTTTTAAAGGTTTTTCTTCTCCCTAGAGTTAATAATGCCTTGTTTTTTCATTTGGTTATTTTTATATATACCTATTATTAATTTCTTCCCAACTTCTCCAATAACAATTTTTTGTTTTAGTCTTTAAAAATATTTTTAAATATTTTAATAGAAACTTCAAACATTAGAAAAGACATCATGAATGAAATGTTATGTTCCTTTCATCCACTTATTAGTTGTCAACATAGTTAATCTTTTTTTACCTATAACTTTGTCTTTCCTCCATTGAATTTTTTGAAGCAAATTCCAAGCACCACATAATTTCATCTGTAAATAGTATGTATTGGTAAAATATAAAGATATTTTATAACCATAGTATCATGAACATATCTAGAATATTCAACAACCCCTGAATTAAATCAACTAGCAATCATGTTCAAAATTCTTCTTGTCTCATTAACTTTTTTTTCAAAAGTTGGTTAGAATGAAAATCCAAACAAGACTTAAAATATATATGCAGTGTAGGAAAGAGTGGGCCCATATCAACAAACTAATTCTTCATGTCAGCTGGTAGTGGGAAAGTTCTAAATTCCTCCCTTGCCTTGTTCACATGGCTTTAGTGATAGCTCAAGACGGAAGCTTATAGGAATAGCATTTCAATCTCTGTTGTCACCTTGACAGGGACTAAAGAACTGATCATGAGAAATGTACTACACTTAAATCTCTCTTGCCATTTTCATCTTCTTCTCAAACAATCTTCGATACCAGTACCAAGGGAGAGTCCACTTGGCACTTTACTTTTTTTTAAGGAAGTGCTGTTGCTAAGACAATAAATAGTGCAAGAGGTGCAGAAACCAGAGAGGAGGTGGCAAACAAAGTTCTTCCTGCCAGGATATCAGGGGATTGCCACTTACAGAACAAAAGTGAGTGAAAGCGTCAGTCTCTTCCAAGAGAATCTTTAGGAAAAGACTGGTAATTTGGAGTTGATTTATGAAGAGAAGATAAAGGACAGCTTCCAATTCAAGTAGTACGGAGAAAGCTTTGAATTTATCTCCCTCTAACTTTCAATCAAGTGTCTTTTTTTCCCCACACTCTAGGATTCATTCTTAAGGGAAATTGCTTCTGAGTGTAATCAGTTTTCTATAGGAATAACTCCCGGGCCCTTATTTCTTTAAATGTGGGTGAGCCCTGAAGTTTTTCACTTGTCACTACCCTTGCTCATCTGGAGGTTTTAGTGTTAAAAATCACCCTTATCTACTCTTAGAAGGCTGATCAAATTACTCATTAGATTGCTTGTGCAATATAAAAGTTTTGAAGTTAGATGTAGTGGAATATCTTGAAGGGAAAATAATCTTCTTGAATTAAGATGATTAATTCCATTAGAGGAGACCTTTTGTGTGTGTGTGTGCAAAATAGCACTGTTGTATAAAGATGACAAAACTTTGTCATGTTTCATGTTTAATAGATTTCAGATCTGGTGGTTCAATACTTAATGATATTTAATAGATGATAGAAAAGTATAGTAAATAACTTACGTTATACAACTGACAAAAGCCCATTTCTTTGGGAAATGGTCAACACATGTTCTTAATTTTAGTGTGATTCATATTTAAGATTTTTTCTTTTCTTTCTTTTCTTTTTCTTTTCATTTCTTTAAATATTTTGTTCAATAATTTTTCCCTAGCCTAACACCATTTAAAGATTCTATATCATTTCTTAAAAATTTATGATTTTACTAATTAGATTTATAATTTAAGTGGAATTGTTTTGTTTTGTGTATACATAACATAGGAGTCACATGTCACTTTTCCTTCTATATGGATAACTAATTATCTAGGCACCATTATGAAAAATATCCTTTCCCATTGCTTTACAGTGCCACATTAGTCAGAAGCTTTATATACATGTGAGGATTTTTATACATGCACAGTTGCACAGTAAGTTTCCCGTTAGTAAAGTTTTGGGTTTTTTCCATTTTTTTTAAAGGGAAGGTGTAGTCAGGAATGAAGGCGAGTAGGCAAGCAGGAAGAGAGAGAGGAGAAAAACATATTTTATTTTATTTTTATTTAGTTGTTCACCTTGGTTGTTCTCAGTTCCAGGACTTGAACCCTGATCCTTGGGATGGAGATGGATTGAACTTGGCAAAAGGCGGTGGACCTAAGCACTACTTCACTAGGGTCTGCCATAAAGATGGTTTTAATTCTCCCTTTTCACTCTTATGCCTTCAACTTCTCTTTTCTTGCCTTATTGTACTGACTTGAAATCCAGAGTAATATTGAAAAAAAAATAGAGAGTGGAAATAGTTGTTTTATTCCTCATCTAAGAAAACTTTTTTCAGTATTTTGTCTTAAGCATGGCATGAACTAGAGCTTTGTTTTGTTTTTGTTACACACCCTTTGATAGATTAAAGGAATCTACCTTGATCTAGCATTCCAAATTTATTTTCTCAAGGTATGCATTGTATCACACATTTTTGAAAATTTTCTATGTTTCAATGATTATCATTCCTTTTCATATATTCATTATTTTTCCCCCCACGTTTCGCTAAAGAGCAAGGATTATTATTTATTAGAGTTTTTTTCTTTACTTCATTAATTTTGCTTTTACCTTTGTTCTTACTACCTTATTCTTTGTTTTCCTTTATTGTTCTAGATTTTTTTTAATCAGGAATTCAGCTGATTTATTTTCAGTTCTTTAATTTTACTGATACATATGCTTTAGGTCATGAATTGTTCTTTGATCACTACTTTAAATGTATTCTATAAGTTGTCAAGTATAGTGTTACAAATATTTTTCATTATCAATATTTTTCTAAATTATGCAATTCTGTCATTTGGTTTGTCTCTCATCACCCAGGAATTAATATGTTTTTTTAAATTTCTGGTGGAAATTATTAAAAATTTGTGGCTTGATGTGTACATTGAAGTGCGAATTGATTCTCCTGAAAAATCATAAAATAAAAAATAAAAATAAGAAAAAAATTGTTACTTATTTCTTGTTTTATTGCATTGCCATCAGAGAGTGGTTTTTGTAATATTTCTCTTTTATAGAACTTAAATAACACTTTATTTGTGATTTAATATATAATCAATTCCTGTGAATTCACTCTGTACTGGAGATGGTGTATTCTCCCTCACAATGTACTTCAATTATATTCACATAATCTATTTTCTGTAGTTTTGACTTTAAAAAATTTATTATTTGTTTACAGTGCTATATGCATTTTAGGATACTGAAATCACACTTCAGTCACATACCCATCAGCAGAGTTCCAGAGCCCTTTAACACCACCTTGCTCGTACTTTCATTCCCTCCCCATCACATCTCGTAGTCAGTGTCTTCCACCCTGTGAATTTTGTTGGGGTTTGTCTATTCATTTGTCTTATCTCTTTATAGTCCATATATGAGTGAAACTATTTTGTATTTATCTTTTTCTTTCTAGTTTATGTGGCTTAACATGATCCTCTCCCGTTCCATCCAGATTGTTGCAAAGAGCACAATCTCATCTTTTTTTTAAGCTGCATAGAATTATTCCCTTGAGTAGATAGACCCCAGATACTTTTCCCAGTCATCTGCTGATGGGCGTTTAGGTTGTTTCCATGTCTTCACTATTGTGAATTGTGCTGCAGTGAACATAGGTACAGATAATTTTTCTGATCAGAGTTTTATATTTTCTGGGCATATTCCTAGAAGTGGGGTTGCTGGATGAAACAGTAGGTTAATCTTTATTTTATTTTAAAATCTCCATACTGTTTGCTAAAAGAGTTTGCACTAATTTGCTTTCCTACCAACAATATAGGAGAGTTCCTTTTTCTCCCTATTTTCACAACACAGTTGTTTCTAGTCTTTTTGATATAGACCATCCTCACTGGTGTGAGCCCTATCTCACTGTGGTTTTATTTGCATTTCTCAGATGATGAGTATGTACAACGTCTCTTGATGTGTCTGTAGGTCATCTGTGTGTATTCTCTAGATAGGTGTCTGTTCAGCGCTTCTGTCCATTTTTTGAGTGGGCTGTATTTTTTTGTTGTTGAGGTATACATGTATTTTGGACATTAAACTTTTGTCTGCTATATGCTATGTACATATCTTCTCCCATTCAGTGGGTTGCCTTTTTGTCTTAGTGATGGTTTCTATTGCTGTGCAGAAACTTTTGAGTTTGACATAGTCCCAATAGTTTAGTTTTCCTCTAGTTTCTTTTGGCGTAGGTGTCACTTCCCCAGAGACATCTTTATGGTTAATGTCATGGAGCATTTTCCCTAATTTTCTTCTATATACTTTTGGGTTTTACATCCAGGTCTTTGATCCATTTTGAGTTGATTTTTGTGTATGGTGCTAATGAGTAAAAATATAGTTTCTTTTTTGTGTAGGAGTGTGTTTTCCCAGCACCATTAACTGAATAGACTTTCCTTCGTCTATTGTATTCTCTTGTCTTCTTTGTCATATATTAACTGCCCACATAAGTGCAGCTTTATTTCTGGGAATTTGATTTTATTCCTCTGGTCTGTATGCCTGTTTTTGTTCCAATCCATGTTCTAATAAATGTTTTGCATTTGTTTCTTTTGTTTACATTATTATTGATATTCAGGATGGCAAATTCATACTTCATTCTGTCCACATTACTCCACACCCAGCACTGGAGTTCTAGTATCAGTCACCACCATTTTTAATCTTTCAGTCCCTGGTTCCCTCTCGTTTTTCCCCTTTCCCCTCTCGTAATCATAGTCTTTCACCCTGTGAATTCTGTTTAGTTTTTCATGTGTTTTGTTTCTTTATTTGACTGAAACCACCTTGTACTTTTATTTTTCTTTATGGTTTATTTTCCTGAATATAATCACCACAAGTGCCATAGGAGTTATTGCAAAAAGCACACTTCTATCTTTTTTAATGAATGTATAAAATTCCATTGACTATATAGACCATAACTTCTTTATTCAGTCACCTGTTGATGGGCATTTAGGTTGTTTCCATGTCTTGGCTTCTGTGAATAGTGCTGCTATGAACATAGATGTGCAACTATTTTTTCTGATTAGTGCTTTTCTATTCTTTGGTTATGTACCTAGAAGTAGAATTGCTGGATCAAATGAAAATTGCATTTTAATATTTTTGAGGAATCTCCATATTGTTTGCAAAAGAGGTTGTACTATACATTTCTACCAACACTGTAGGAGAGTTCCTTTTTCTGCATATCCTCATGACATTTGCTTCTAGTCTTTTTAAAAAAGGCATTCTCTCAGTGTGACATGGTATATCTCATTGTGATTTTTGCTTGCCTTTCCTTAATGGTAAATAACATAGAACACTTTTTGCATGTACCCATAAAGTCATTTGTGTGTCTTCTCTGGAGAGGTGTCTATTCAGTTCCATAACCCATATTGAGTGGATTGTTTGATTTTTTTCTTTCTTAGGTCTTAAGGGTCCTTATATATTTTGGAGATCAACCTCTTCTTTGATGTATGATATGCAAAATCTTCCAGTCAGTTGGTTGCCTTTTCATTTTAGTGGTGTTTTCATTCACTGTACAGAAATTTTTAATTTGATGTAGTCCCATTTGTTTACTTTTTCTATAGTTACCTTTGCTGTTGGTGTCACTTTCCCAAAGATCTGTCTGAAATTGTCAGGGTGTATTGCCTTTGTTTTCCTCCCACAGTAATTTTATTATCTTATTGAAAAATGGCTATTATACAGAAAATGTGTACATATTTAATGTATATATCTTAATGTTTGAAAAGAAGTATAGACCTGCGAAATTGTTTGCATTGTAATGTTCTAAAATTAGCCATCATATCTTCTCTTCCTCTGCCTTATTAAATATGAAGGAGAGACTCCAACATTTTAGGAGACATGAATAGTTGCAATTTCTTAGTAATCTAGATAAGACTTTCCTTATTCCTATTTCATGTACTTCAGAAACTCTGACTCTATGAAGTATTACTTATAAAAATTATAATAATCCTACTTTTTTGACCCGCTTTCTAACCAGTTATAGAATGTACTTTTCAGTGAATTGTTTCTTGTGAAGAAAACATTTTTACTTAGCATATGTCAATTCGTTTTATATATATGTACTCATATATATACATATATGTATATATATGTAGAGAGAGAGAGAGAGAGAGAGATATTGAGAGAGTGTTATAATCTAGCTCATGTGAAATTCTCCTTTTCTAGAGTTCTGAATATTGAGGCTAAGAAGTTCTACATGATATCACTTCCCCAAAAGCAGCCATTATAGGAATTTACTGGGTAGTACATCCAAACTATATTTCCTACAATCCCAGAACTCTTTTCAGTCTTTTCTAACATTGAGTAAACATTCTTTTCATGAATGTCATTTTATTTATTTATTATATATTTATTTATTTATTTTAAAGAGAGGAAGGAAAGGAGAGGAGAAAGAAGCATCTATATATGTTTGGTTGTTTATTTTGTTTTTCGCATTGGCCCTAGGTCTTGAAATCAGGTTCTTGGGCTTTACATGGTCCTCACACCATTGTCTCAGCCACCCGAGCCACAAAGATGCACCTTGAAGGCCATTTTAGATAAATCTTAGGCATGCCATTCATTCTTTCTTTTGTACAATTTTTCTGGATGACCCTTATTCTACACAAAAGTTTGCCAATGAATCATGAGCAAAAGATCTGTTGGAATTTGGTCTTTCTGTTTCCAAATTACGCTGAGGCATGTGTTTTGCGCAGATTTATTTCTTCTTTTTTAACCTGTGTTGCTTTTGGAGTATGTGTAGAGAGACTTAGATAGCCATCACTATCCTTGACTAGCTAGAATTTAGTCAGTTTTGTTTCTGTTTCACCATGGAAAAAACTTCCATTGGTCTATTATCTTTTTTTTGTTAATAATCTGTCTTTTCTCTGGATACTCTGAAGACCTTCTCTTTATATTTGATATTTAAAAATTTCATTACCTTCCTTAGTTGTATCAATCTTGTTTGAAATTTATTGTCCCTCTTAAATTCTAGGATAAATATTTTTTATTAACTTGGGAAAAATCATGAAGTCATTATCTCTGAAACCATCAATTTCTTCTTCATTTCTTCTGGTCATTACCATATGTTCATTTTTATCATTCTGTCCTATACATCTCTTAACTCTTTTAGTTTATCTCCTTGCCACTGTAAGTTGTGTTCTGCATCATTCTTTAGTTGTATCTTGTAAGTTTTCTAGTTGTTTCTTCTAATATGTATAACTTACTGTTGAAATGTCTGGGTTTTTTTCAATAAGTAGTTTGCAGTTATATAAGTACCACTTGTTATTTTTTCAAATACTTTTCTTCATTGATAGTATTTGCTCCTTTTTAAAATCCCTTAAACATCCTAAAATACTTACTTTTATTATGGAGCCAAGAATTTTATTAAATAAATATACTGAGGTTTATAGTTTGATATTTCTTGGTTTTGTTTACTGTTGTTCAAAGTGGTTGCTTTGTAATTTTGGATCATTAGCTCATGTTTGCCAGAATTTCATGTGTGGAAATCCTACTCAGTCTTCTCTGTGAATGGATTTATGTTTGCTTTCATCAAGTATTCCAGAAAGATACCAACTCAGAACCAATTTATCATATTTGACTTAGCATAATTATTTGGCTTAGAATTATTATTCTGGGACATTGCACAAAACATAAATTCATGGGTATAGGTTTATCGTTATAAGTTTTTAGGGAAAATTTTTTTCCAGAACCCAGGCTAACATGGACAAGTTTCTATGTTTTTCTTGGCTAGTAGAAATTTTTTTTCTTGTCTATTCTTTTGCATGTGTGTAGGCCTTTGAGGGCATGAGCTTGGTCAAGATCTCATTTCCAATGTCCTACATTTTGTGCATGCAAGGATTTGCATCCTATTCTAGTGTAATCACCTGATGCCTCTTATTTAATGAGCTGTATAAACAATTTCCTGGCAAATGTGGTATTAGCACCTGATGATCATTTTGATTTTTAGGTTTTTTTTTTTTGTCCACTAAGATTTTACTTTTCTTAAAAACGCAGCAAACAGCTGATAGGATTTTGAAACTATTTTATGTATCATTGCTACTTTCAGTGCTGTGTCTGTGAGAGGAGAATGGAAAGGTGGTTCAGAAACAGAAATCTCTCCCCAAATCCTTTTATTTTCTCAGATAAATTTATAGTCAGTAAAATTTACCCTTTTTTAAATGAATATTTTCATGAAACTTGCTATATAGTCATATAACCATCACTACAATCAAGACACATTCTTGATTCTATCATTCATCATCCCCCAAATTCCCTCACACCCTTATGCAGTCAATTTAGCTAACTTCTGTTTACGCTGAAGCTTTGGTAATCACTGAACTCTTTATGGTTTCTTTAGTTTTGCTATCTCTAGAGTGTCATATTAATTATTTGCAGTTTTTTTAGTTTGCCTTCTTTTATATACAAAATGCATCTGAGATTAACCCATGTTGTGCATTTTGCCCTTTTTGTTTATGAGTGGCATTTCACTGTATGATTGTACCACAGCTTACTTATTCACTCTTTGAATGTATCAATTCCCACTCAAATATCAGTTTTTTGTATCTATGTATAGAAATACTAGAACTATAAACATACAGATTTTTGTTTGAACGTTGTTTTCAAGGTCTTTTCAGCAGAAAGCCAGGAGTAAGATTTAAATGCTGTGTAGTGTTTAAATTTATGAGACATCAGCAAACTATTTTACAGGAGGTTGTACAATTTTACCTTCCCACCAACAGTCTATGAGCAATATAGGAGAGTTCCACTTGCACCACTTCTTTGTCAGCACTTGGTATTGTCAGGTTTCTGTTTTAGTCTACAATTCTAATAAATGTGTGGTGTTGTCTAATTGTTGTTACTGAATGCGGTTCATTTCCCTAATGCACACAGATTGTCCAGACTCTGTGATACCAACTTTTGCATGGCTTCCTGGAAAATAATATTGAAGAATGCAATGAAATGTTGTTTGTTAGTATATTTCTGACCAACTATCATTTTAATTTACATGTCTGAAGTGACTAATAATGAATATTTTTTTCTTGTGCTTTTTTGTCACACATGTATCTTCTTTGACAAAATATCTGTCAAGCACTTTGTTCACTAAAATTTTGTTTTTTTTTTTATTAATTAGTTTTGAGAATTATTGATACAAGTAGTTTATCAGAGATGCTTTATGCAAACATTTTCTTTCAGTCTGTCTTCTTCATTTTCTTAATAGTGACTTTCAAATAGCTAAAGCTATTAGCTTTTGATAATGTTCAATTGATCATTTTTTTCTTTTATGGGCTGTGCTTCTGGTATCATATTTAAGAAAACTTCCCTAGTGCCAAGGTCATAAGCATTCACATATGTTTTCTTCTGGGATTTTTATTATGCTATGTGCTATCTTTAGGTTTATAGTCTGTTTTGAGTTGAAATTCATTGTTATGCATATGGATATTCAATTTTCCCAGCAACATCTTTTGAAAAGAGATTTATTTTTTCATTAATTTTAACCTGTTGAAAATAAATTGACCACATATATGAGGATGTATTTCAAGAATCTATTCTGTTCCACAGATTTGTATGTCTCTCCTTTGGCCACAGTCTTTGTTACTGTGACCTTAAATCAAGTAGGTGAATCCACCAATTCTGTTGTTGTTCTTCTTCCTCCTCCTCTTCTTCTTTCTTTACAGACTATAAAAGCAATTTTAGAAAAAAATGAAAAATGAGGAAAACATACAAAGAATTCCCTTATACCATCTAACTCCCTTCCCAAGTTTCCTCTATTATAAATGTCATATAAATGTTAGTGGGGTACATTTGTTACATGGGAGAAGAAAAATAATTTTCTCTTTACCCTTCTAGATTCTTGAGATACCTCCTGCAATAAAAGACAGGTTAACAGGAGAAAAACAAACAAAAAATTAATAACACATAGACCTCTGGTATACACAGAAGCTCCCAAAGATGGTCCAAGCCTCTACCCCAAATTCCCCATCTCTAGCTAAAGATATTGATGGAAAGACATCAGTTATGAGAGTTTACCAAGCAAAGCCATTAATCATGGGAGTGATTGTTATAAAGATTTAGTGGATGCTATCTCTATTGATAACAGTTTCTAGAGATTTAGATACCTTCCTCTTCCTGATATTGGGAGGGAGAAATACAAATGGATATTTTTCATAACTATAAGTAATTATTAAAGAAGATTAAATTTTGTAATCCTAAAAGCTCAACTAACACTTTTCAGAGCTGTTCCTAAGCCTGCTATTTCTTAAAAATCACCAGCTCAAAACAATCTTTCTGTCAAAGAGGCATAGTTGGAGGTGGTATTCTGTTCCCCTTCAGTTAAAATTGATTAGCCAAAATTTAAACAGTACTATTAACTAAAGTCTATTGTTAACATTAGGGTTCACTCTTAATATATGTTTGAGATATATATGTTTTGACAAAAGTATTTGACATGTACCCATCACCATTACAGCATCATATAAAATAGCTTCACTGCCCCAAAAGATTTGTGTTACACTTATTCATCTCTCCTGCTCTTCCCCTGAACTTGTTTTACCACTGTTTTTTGTTTGTTTCCATGGTTTTACATTTTCCAGAATAGCATATAATTGACATAATGCAGTATAAAACTTGTCTTCTTTCACTTAGTAATATGCATGTAACAGTCCTTGAAGTCTTTTTATAGCTTGATAACTCATTTATTTATTTTTATCACTATAATATTTCACTGTATGAATGTTCTGTATTTATCCATTCATTTACTGAAAGACATCTTGCTTGCCTCAAGTTTTCAGGAATTGTGAATGAAACTTCTCTAAACATCTCTGGACAGCTTTTATATCATTAACGTAAACACCAAGGAATGCAATTGCTGAATCATATAGTACAGGTATGTTTAGTTTTGTTAGAAATTGCTGAAGTGTCTTCTGAAGTAGCTGAACCAGTTTGCATTCCTATCAGCAATGAGCGAGAGTTCCTGTTGTGTCATATCCTCATTGGTGTTTGGTGTTGACAGTGCTTTGAGTGCTAGTCATTCCAAATCCCATGGCTGTGTAGTGTTATCTTGTTGTTTTAATTTGCAGTTTCCTAATGATATATGTTTTTCAATCTCTTTTTCTATGTTTACTTGCCATCTGTGTATATATTCATTGATGAGGTGTCTGTTCTGACAGTTTTGTCTATTTTTTAATTGTGTTGTTTGTTTCCTTATTGTGTTTCATGAGTTCTTTGCACATTTTAGATACAGTCTTATCCACCTTCTCCTGTTATTTTCTGTTTTACATTTAGATCTAGAATTCACTTTGAGTTAATTTTTGTGGAAGATGTAACTCTACGTGCAGGTTCATTTTTTTGCATGTGCATGTCCAGATTTTTCAGCACCATTTATTGAAGAGACTATCCTTTCTTCATTGAATTGACTTTGTTCCTTTGTCAAAGATCAGTTGATCATATTTTTCTGAACTCTCTTTCTGTATGATTGGTTATTTTGTCTATGCTTCTGTCAATACCACACTATCTTGATTACTGCAGCTTTATATTGTCTTACACTTGGGTACTTGTTCACCTTTGTTCTCCTCCAGTATTGTGTTGACTAATCTGGGCCTTTTGCCTTTCCATATAAACATTAGAATTACTTTTCTGTATCCACAAAATAATTTGTTGTGTGCTTCTTTTTATTTTGTTTTAATACTTTAGTTCTTTTGCATTTCCATAAATACTTTAGAACCACTTTTCTGATTACAAAAATCCTTCTATTTTTTTCAGTTGAGATTATGTTAAATGTACAGATCAGTTTGTGGAGAAATGGCATCTTAACAATATTCAGTTTTCTAATTATGAACACAACATAACTTTCTGCTTATTTATGTTTTCTTTTAATTCTTTCCTCAGCATTTTATAATTTTTATCACAAAGGTCCTATATATTTTGTTAGATTTATACTTTAGTATTTCAAGTTTTTTGATGCTATTATAAATAACACTTTCTAAGTTTCTATTTTAATTATTCATAGCTAGTATATGGAAATATAATTGATTTTGTATATTTGCCTTGTTAAACTCACTTATTTTGCAGATTTTTTGGTATTTTCTCAGTCAACAACCACATTGCCTGGGAATAGAAGCAGTTTAAATCTCTAATTTTATGGCTTTTCTTTCCTCTTTCCCTTCCTCCATCTCTCTGTCCCCTCCCTTACTCGTCTCTAATTTCTTTCGTTTTTTTCTATTCCTTTTTTTCTTTTATCTAACCTTACTTTCTAGTATTTACTGTCTAATGCTGAATAGGAGTGGTAACAGCAGATATTGCTTCCTTTTTTCAGTTTTAGTGTCCAAGGGTTTATTTAGTCAGTCACCACAAAGTATGGCATTAGCTATATTCTTGGTAAATGTTCTTTATCAGTGTGGAAATGTTGCCTTCTACTCAAAGTTGCTGAGAGCTTTTATAATGAACGGGGGTTAGATTTTGTCAGATGCCCTTTTTTGATTGTTGAGATGATCCTGTATGATGAATTTCATTAAAAAATATGTTTAGTGTTGAACCAATTTACATTCCTAGAATGACTCTCACTTGGCTCTGATGTATTATCTTTTTTATACAATGCTGGATTCAATTCACCAAAACGTTGTTCCAGAGTTTTCTATGTGTTGATGATGAGTGTTGGTATGCACTTTTCTTAGTTTGTAGTGTCTTTGCCTTATTTTGGTAGTCTGGCCTTATAGGAGTTAGGAAGTAGTTCCCTAGTCTCAGTTTTCTGGAAAAGTTTGTAAAGAAACAGCTTTATTTATTTATTTACTTACAGAAAGCAAGTGAAGTTTATTGGTGAAGTGGCAAAGAAAAAGTAAGAATGGAAAGGTGGGCAGAGTAAGAATACATTCCCAAAGAGCAAGGACCAGGCTTTCCCAGAGGGAAAACAGACTTTGTTGGGATATTTTAAATTGTGAATTTATAATATATATATGTATATATATACACATATATGGTTTCTGCTGATTCATTTTTTCAATAGAATTTAGGAGTTTGTAATTTTTAAAGGAATTTGCCCATTTGAATTTACCTGAATTTGTGATTATGAAAGAGTAATATTTTCTTATTATTCTTTTAATATTTGTAGCATCTGTAGCAATATTTCCTCTTTCATTCTTGAAATTGTAATTTGTTTCTTCTTTGGCTTTCTTGCCCTAATTAGAGATATATTATTTTTCTTTTCAAATCAGTTTTCATTTTCTTCTTTTTTTTCTGTATTCAGTTTCATTGACTTATTCTTTTATCATCCTTATTTTCTTTCTTCTGCTTCATTTAAATTTGATTTTTTCTTTTTTTTTTCTAGTTTCGTCATTGTAGAGGCTTTCTTTTTTTTTTTTTTTAATAAAGGAAAGGTACAGACAGGAATAAAGGTAAGCAGAGTTAGGCAGGAACAGAGAGGAACAAGAAGCACTTTATTATTTAGTTATTCATTTTGGTTTTCACCCTGGTCCCGGGTCTTGATCCCAGGTTCCTGGAATATGTGGCTTGTGCTCTCAGTTAAAGGGATTTGGCTAGACCACTCCTCCACCTTGGCATGCTCCATCTTCCTTTCTAATGTAAATATTTATTACTAAAACTTTAGAGTAAAGTACAAATTTTGATATGATGATTTTTAAGTTTTGTTCAGTTTAAAATAGTTTCTAATCTTCCTTATGATCTCCTCTTTAACTCATAGCTTACCTAGTGTGTTTTTAACATTCTTAGATATTTATAGATTTTCTAGATCTCTTTCTGTTACTGATATCTAATATAACTTTGTAAGATCAGATAATATAATTTGGATTATTTCAGTCCTCTGAAATTCCTTATTTATGCCAAGATTCAGGTCGATCTTGGTAAATTTTCCTTGTGTACCTGGAAAGGACATGTATTTTCCCTTTTAGGAATGTCAAGTCTACTTATGAGCCCACTTCATCACTATTTTCATGGTTTTTTTTCAATCTCGTTTCCACTTCTTTCTTGAAAGTGCTCAAGTGTTGATATGTTGCTGAGCTCTTCTATTAGAGCCTATCACATATTAGAGTTATTTTTAAATTCACTCTCTAATAAGGTAAATGCCTTGTTTATCTTTTATTGATTTTTTGTCTTCTATTTTTTTTGACTCAACTTTTGTTTGAAAGACGAGTGTTGTTGGACATGGCCTTAATTTTGTGTCTGTAATCTTGGAAAAATTCTCAACCAACCTCACTTTCCCTCCAGTTTTCAATGGAATTTTCCTTAAAGAGTTGTCTGTTTGAGTTGCCTCTACTTCCTTACATTTTTCCCCGCTTTTGGCACATTTTAACCTGGCTTCCACCCCAAATTCCTACAGAACTTCTCTCATTAAAATCTCTAGTAGGAGTTCATATGAGTTCCCAGAGGAAACCCCTTAAGAACAAACAGCCCTGCCCCTGCCAGCTCCCTCAGGCTAGGAGCAGCCCTTGAGTGCTGGGAGAAGCATCTAGGAAAGGAGAAAGGAGACTTGCCAAAACCAGCCTAACATCACAGGAGTGACTGGGATCTTAACAACTGCTGGCTTAACTTTTGTTTGAAAGACGAGTGTTGTTGGACATGGCCTTAATTTTGTGTCTGTAATTTTGGAAAAATTCTCAACCAACCTCACTTTCCCTCCAGTTTTCAATGGAATTTTCCTTAAAGAGTTGTCTGTTTGAGTTGCCTCTACTTCCTCAACATTTTCCCCCCTTTTGGCACATTTTAACCTGGCTTCCACCCCAAATTCCTACAGAACTTCTCTCATTAAAATCTCTAGTAGGAGTTCATATGAGTTCCCAGAGGAAACCCCTTAAGAGGAACAAACAGCCCTGCCCCTGCCAGCTCCCCCAGGCTAGGAGCAGCCCTTGAGTGCTGGGAGAAGCATCTAGGAAAGGAGAAAGGAGACTTGCCAAAACCAGCCTGACATCACAGGAGTGACTGGGATCTTAACAACCCAGAGGTCTCTGAGCTGAGTGATCATGGCTCCCTTTGCATGAGAGACCCTGCCTACTACCCATCTTGCCAGTGTAGAGTGAACCTGCATAGGGATATCACACAGCCCACAACTACCACACTACTCAGCCCAAAGCTGCCATCACCTAAGATGAAAACAAGAGAAACAAAAACAAAATCTCAGATCAAATACAGAACAGAGAAGGTGAGACATTAAAAATGCTAAATCTCCAAAAGACAGAAAGAGAACAGATCAAAGAGAGGAAAAGACCAGGAGCTCTCCAGAAAAGGACTCCAATGACACTGAATGGGACAACCAAATGGATAAAGTTATCTATGTGTTGTTACAAAATGACTGAATGAATTGCAAAATTAACTACCCAAAGGAAAATCCAAGACCTCAGAAAAGAAATGATAAGAGTATAAGGATACCTCACCGAAGAAACTAAGGCTGTAAAGAAAGCCCAAACAGAACTGCTAGATAGGACAAATACAGTCAGTGAATTATAGACAAACAAGGAAATTTCCATAAGCAAACTCAGTCTCACAGAGGAACATATCTCAGAAATTGAAGACAAAAACATAGAGGAGAACCTCGTGGAAGAAGAGAGAAATAAGATTGAGGAAAAGTGGAAAAAAGTCCCTGTGATATCATATATCATGAAGAGAGAAACATAAGAATAACTGGCAACTCTGAAAGGGAGTAGAGGGAGAAACAAAATTTATTTAAAGGCGTAAGAGAGAAAAGTTTCCCAAACCTGTCACAAAAGTCAGCCATGGAAGTCCAAAAGCCAGTAGAACATCTAAATTCTTAAATGCAAAAAGACTTCAGACAAACACAGCATAATATAACTAGCAACCATCAATGACAAAGAAAATCTGCTAAGGTCTGGGAGAGAATAGAGAAACATAAACTACAAAGGTTAATCCATCAAGCTATCATCAGATTTCTTAGCAGAAACCCTACATGTCAGGAGAGAATGAAATGACATATTTGAAATGTTAAAAGACAAATATTATTACCCAAATAGCCTGCAAAATAGTTATTTCAATATGATGGATAAAGGTCTTCAGCGATAAAGAAAGGCTAATACATTTTCTATCACTAAACCTGTTTTCCAAGAATCAGTGAAAGGAGTACTACAATAGGGAAAAAAATTAAAAAAGGAACCACCAATCTCAAGAATTTTGACAAACAGCAGAATAGAATCAGAACACAGGACTATCATGAGAGAACAAAAACCTATGGAAGTGGGAAAGTAAACACAGAAGATGCAATATCAACTCAGAAAAGATAATAGCAGATTTGTTAAACTAAAGGCAAACCACAAGATAGTCACAAAACTGTATAGCAATACATAGGTGGAAAGATAAACTGTGAGAATCTACATTGAAAACCAACTGAAAGCAAAGGCAAACAGAAACAAATGGGAAAAGAAGCAACACAGATATAAAACTAACAGAAAACAAAGAATTAAATGACAGCAACAAAGTCCTCCATATTGATAATCATCCTAAATGTGAATGGACTGATCTTACCAATCAAAGCAAAGAGTGTCTAGATGGCTCAAAAAATGGGACTGATCGATACTATGCTTACATAGAAACCCACATCAGATCCAAAGATAAACATGGGTTGAAAGCGAAGGGTCATGTAAAAATATATTAAAGCAATGGGGGTGAAATGAAAGTTGGAACTGAAATACTAAAATCGACAAGAAAGATGTGTACCTAAAAGGGGTAACAGGGTGAGGATGGATACTACATCATGGTCAAATGGTTAATCCATGAAGAAACAATTGTTATTAGTATTTACATCTTCTATGCCAGACCTAGATATATAAAACAAGCACAAACTTAAAGGGAGACAGTGACAGCAACTCAATAGTAGAGGACTTCAACACCCTTCTTATGTTAATAGATAGACCTACCAAGCAGAAGTGCAATCATTAATAAAAGCCCTAAAAGAAGGAGTAGATCTTGTAGACCTACCGGACTTATATAGAACCTTCTACCCCAATAAAAATGATTATACATTCTTCTCAAGTGCACATGGAACATTTTCAAGGATAGATCATGTCCAGGGAAATAAAAAAAAAATCTTAACAAATTTAGCAAGATTAAAATTTTAGAAAACATTTTCTATAACCACAAGGGTGTGGAACATTAAATGAACCAGAAAATAAACTTGGAAGAGCCACACAGCTGTGGAGATTAAACAGGTGCTTCAGAAAAATTCCTGGATCAATAAGGAAATTAAACACAAAATTAAAAGTTGTCAGGCAACAAATGAAAATGAAGAGTCAAGCTACCAGAACATGTGAGATGTGACAAAAGCACTTCTAAGAGGAAAGCTTATAGCAATATAAGTGCACATCAAAAACCAAGAGACACATGAAATTAAATGTCTAACCGTACACCTGAGGAACAAGAAAAATAGGAACAAACTGAAACCAAAATCAACAGAAGAAAGGAAATAATAAAAATTAGTGCAGAATTAAATGAAATTGAAAACAAGTCCATTAAAAAAAAAATCACTAAAACTAAGAGTTGGTTCTTTGAAAAAACAAACAAAACTGAATTTTTTTTCAAATTTAGCCAAATTCATGAAGGAAAAAAGAAAATACGAATAACCAGAATCAGAAATGAAAGAGTGGAGATTACTACAGACATTCCAGAAATACAGAGAATCCTATGAAATTACTATGAATAACTCTATGTAAACAAATTCACCAGTATGAATGGACAGAGTTCTAGGTATCCTGAAACCTTCCATAACTGATCAAGGAAGATAAATAACTTGACAGACCAATCAAAAGTGCAGAAATTGAAGAAGTAATAAAAAGCCTCCCAGAAAACAAGAGGCCTGGACCAGGTGGCGTCACCAGTGAATTCTACCAAACATTCAAAGACCTAATACCCATCCTCTTTAAACTCTTCCACAAAATTTTAAAAAGAGGAAAAATGCCCCAGTACTTTCTATGAGGTTAATATTACACTGATTCAAAAATCAGGCAAAGACAGTACCGAAGAAGAAAGCTATAAAACACCAATATTACTGATAAATGTACATATAAAAACCCCTCAACAAAATCATGGCAAACTGAATTCTACAACATGTTAAAAAAAAATGCATGCATCATGACCAAGTGGAATTTACTCTAGGGATGCAAGGATGGTTCAACAGGCAAATCAATTGATGTAAAACATCACATCAACAGAGAAAAAAATCACAATAGATGCAGAGAAAGCATTTGACAAAAATATAGAGTGAAACACAGGAAAAATGCTCCATGTAATCAAGCTCAGAGATATATTTGGGTAGTGACATCTATAGCAAAGGAAACAAAGTAAACAATCAGGACTATGTCAAGCTAAAAGCTTTCTGTACAGCCAAAAAAAATCACCACTAAAACAAAAAGATATATATATATATATATATATATATATATATATATATATACACAGAGTTCATCTACCTCAACAACAGAAAACCAAGAAGCCCATCCAAAATAATGGGCTGAAGAGCCTATTTCAAAAGACTAGAAACAAGTGTTAGAGTGGATGTGGGGAAAAGGGAACTCTCTTACATTGTTGGTAGGAATGTCTAGGGCAACATCTTGACAAACAAAATGGAAATTGACCCAAAAACTAAAAATGGATCTCCTATTTAATTCAGCAATCCCACCTCTAGGCATATACTCAGAGAACACAAAACACTAATCCAAAAAAATATATATGAATATATGAACCCCATATTCATAGCTGCATAATTCACAATAGCCAAGACATGGAAATAACCTACATGTCCATCAACAGATGAATGGATAAAGACATGTTGGTATAAATACTCAGTGGAATTTCTGTGAAAAAGATAAAATTGTGTTTTGCAACAAGCTGGATGGAACTGGATGTGATTATGCTAAGTGGAATAAGCCAGAAAGAGAGAGCAGTTGCAGGATGGTTTCACTCATGGGCAGAATATAAAGAAACAAAACAAACGAACAGGCAACTCAACAAAATTAGCAGGATGCAAGGCTGCCTAAGTAGGGTGGTGGATGCTGGTGGTGAGGGGAGAGAACAAAACAGGAAGGGTTTAACAAGGTGGTAAAGAACATTAGAACCCTGGTGGTGGGTGGGGTGTGTAATGCACAAAGAGGGAGGTACAAATTCAATATCCCAAAAAGTATACGGCAATATAAAAGAAGGACATTTAAGAAAAATTTTCCAATAATGTTGATGGCTTATCTATCCTAATTTTATTCTGTCTCTAAACTGCTTACTCGTTCCTTCTTGAAACAACTTGTAACAAAGAGAAACATCTAACTTTTTCTTAACCTTGTTTTATTATTTTTTAAAACAGAATATAATTGTAGCAGTGTACTAGACTTAGTAAATGGCATTTTTTCAAGCTTTCATGCATATAGAGATGGTCATTTAACTGAGATAGATATAAGCAGAGTTTTTCTGGGTGAGATGTCGTTTAAAAAGGGTGAGATCTAACTGATTGCTTTTGCTCCTCGCCCTTCCTCTTTCACTTCCTGGAATGAATATATCATCATTAGAATCCAGAAACTCTTGCAACTATGAGATGACCTTGAGGATATTTGCATAGGATACTACTTCTGCCTACATTCTATTGGCTAAAAGTGTCACATGATCCAGTCCTTATTCAATGGGTAGGACTATATTGTCACTTGACCATAGATAGGAATTATCCTACTGAAAGAAGAAATAGTCGATTAAGTCAATCTATGCAGTTGCCCATTTCATAAATTTAGGAATAATCTTTTGATTCTTTTATTTTTGTCACTTTCCACATCTAATCCATCAGGAAATTTTGTTGAAACTTCTGTCAAAGTACATATAGAATCCAAAATTTTCTATAGATGTTGATTTACAATGAGACACGTCTTAAACCTGCAATATGGTACAGTGTTTCTTCAATAAATTGTTTTAAAAAGAATCTGGGCTTGCCTGTTGCAGCCGTCAAGTCTACTGCCTCTGGCCAAATGCAGTCCACGCACATCCCCAGGACCTGGGTTCATGTCCCAGGGGTGAGGGAAACCACCAAGATGAACAACTAAATAAAAAAGATTAAAAGTGCTTCTTCCTCCTCTCTATTCCTGTCGGTCTCTGCTCGTCTTCACTCCTGCCTATAGTTTTCCTTAAAAGAAATAAAATAAATAGAAACATTTTCTCTTTGCCACCCTAATCCAAATAATAGCTTTTTCCTGGGCTCCTAGCTAGTCTTCTCATTTTTACTCTTACCCTTCTATCAATTTTCCTCACTGAAGCAAGAATAACCTTAAAATGTAAATCAGCATTGTTCATTCACTTAAAAATGACTTTACTGAATTTGTGATAAAATTTAAACTCGTAATAATATTACCCTCCCTTTGCCTTATCTCCAATATATCACTATGGTTTCTTCTTTGTCTTCCTCCTTCTCCTCCTCCTTTTTCTTTAAATAGGAAGGAGTATACATGGGAATGAAAGCAGGTTGGCAATAGGAAGGAGTAAAGAGGAGGAAGAAGCATTTTACTTTTATTTAGTTATCTCTCCTTGCCCTGGGCTGTGAACCTGGGTTCTTGAACTGAATGTGGACTGCTGCCCACAGGGAGGGCTTAACACCTGAGCCACCAGGGTTTTTTCTTTATTCACTATATTCCAGTCACATGAATCTTATTTCAGAAACTTTTCAAGTGCTTTCTTATTTCACTGTGTTTTATAGGTTGTTGCATCTCTCTAGAATGCTTTTCCCCTAATTTTTGCTATGAGTAGCTCATTCTTATTTTTTAGGTCTTAGTTTATGTATCATTTTTTTCTCAGATAGGCCTTCCTTAACCCTCCTCTCTAAAGTTGGTTCCTCTATTATTCTCTACTTCATTCTTTGTTTGATCCTATCCTGTAATATATCACTCTATCAAGATTCTCTTAAGAATTCAAGGGTGTGCCCTGGTGAGCTAGTGGTCTAGCACACCTGGGAGCAGTCCCTCATACACCCCAAGGTCCAGGGTTCAAGACCTGAGACCAGGGTGAACAACAAATGTAAACAACTAAATGAAAATAAATAAAAGTGCTTCCTCCTCTTCTATTCTCCCTTTCTTCCTTCCTGTTTGCCTGCTCACCTTCATTCCTGCCTGTACCTTTCCTAAAAAAAAAAAAAAAAAAAAAAAAAAGAATGTAAGCACCATGAAGGCAAGAGCCATTTCTATGTTCACTATTTTATCCCTACAACATACCTAAATCTTTGTGTTTTTGTAGGTTTAAAAAAATGTTGAATAAATGAGTGAATGAATAAATGAGATAATAAGATTTGGATCCAGAGCCATGGTCATGGGGAAAGAAAGGAGAGAAAATATGAAACATTTAAGACGCAAACCTTTTGGAGGTTTTTCCTTCTCTCATCAGTCAGAAATTGATTATGGAGTCCCCTGATGAACATTCTCTGATTTCTGTTTGTGCCTCATTTGTGGTACTTGACATGCTCTCCCTATCAAATTGTTTTGAATGTCAGACTGTTATCTATTTTAAGACAAAGAACATTATTTATCTCCCACAATATTCAGAACGCTGCCTGGCACATAACAGACTATTGAATATGTTTTGAATGACAGAATGAGGGAATGATCTCAACATTTTCCAGTCCTATGGAGGGGAAGGGGTTTCCATAGATTGCATACCTGGATAACTTCCCTGTGATTCAGCTTCTTAAGGAGAGGCCCATCCTGCGCCAAAGTTTTCTCATCTCATTAACAAAGGTTCTTTGTCCAGGGCCTAAGGTTGCCATAATTCACTTACTGAAATAGACCAAAGAAAGATACAAACAATGGACTGATTTTTTTCCAGATTTAATGTCAAGTGAAAGACTTATTTCCCCCAATGAATTGTAATATAGAATATTTCCCAGCATGTCCCAGTTAGACTTTGATGTTAGACAGTCGTTACAGCAATAGAAATGACTTTGAGCTTCCAAACTTTTCTCCTTGGGGAAGCCTAGGAATAGTGTTGAGCAGAAGTACTTGGGTCCCAGCCAGTCTCTTCCCCGGCTAAACTCTGCACGTCTCTCTGGTGAGTGTGGGAGGAGGCCTAAGGGGAAGAGAAGGTGGAGTCTAACTAAGACCCTCAGGGCCTCATTAGCATTTGCTACTTAGTGATTCCCAGAGGTTCAGAGTTTGGAAATGTCTTCAGGCAACTTTACTTCAGCTCAATTAGGTTCAGTTTGGATTTTGCTTTGTCTCTAAATGAACCTCAGGAGGTTAGTTAGGAGGATACCTACAGGAAGTCCTTGAGCGACAGCCCATAGAGGATCAGGAACAGCTGGGATTTATTGTGAGCTAAAGGCACTAGTCCAGCAGATGTCCCTGCAGATCTTATTCTGAGCACCCTGAGTAACTTTGAAATGCAAAGCCAGTTCTTCCTGCTGTGTAGCTAAGGACTGTCCTTGAAATGCCCTCTCTGCTCTAACCCTGAATCTTCTTTGCAGTTACTTCTGGGCTAGTTGGGAGAGGTTAGTCTCTGAATTTGTAGACATCCGTTTTAGCATGCACTTCTGTAATTTACCCCAACCTCCAATAGCCAGATTAATACCCCTTCAGGAAACAAAACTGTCATCTCATTGTACTATGCATCACAGATTGTTTCCAATAATAAGAAATAAACACAATCACATTATTCAATAAACTTAAGTAAAAGATGGAACATTTTATGCAGTCATCACAATATTTGAGTTGTTTACTCCATGAATACCTATTTAATTATAAAGTAAAAAATAAGAATGAAGAATTCTCTCTCGTATTGATGGATAATTAGGTTTCTAGACTGTCACTTTTATAAGTAAATGAACATATTGTACACACATCATACAGAAATTTATTAACTATTTCTGTATGATCAATTCCTAAAACTGAAAGAGGGTCTTTTTTTAATATCCAATAATGACTTCTATAATCAGAGAAGAAAAATCAGATACTAACATAATCAGAACGAGAAAGAAGAGAGATCTTTGTTTTTGGTCTAATTTGGACTTCGACATGCAAATTAGAAACTGATTTGTGCTCCAAGTTCCCAACTGCATATTCACAAATTTAGCTCCTTTTTTATTTTACTTAGTTGTTCATCTTGGTTGCTCCCCCTGGCCCTGGGTTGTGAACTCAGGTCATTGGGATGTATGTGGACTACACCCACCAGAGGCTGTGTGGACTTAACTGCTAAACCATCAGGGTGTGCCCTCAGTGGATGTTGAGAGACGTAGTTAGAAAAGGGAGGTAGGTGTATAATCCCCTGGTTGCGTGCTCACAGAGAAGTGGAATTGGATGTTATTGCCATTTGATTTTGTGGGGAGCTTATGTTTATATACACCTAAAGATGAGTGCTTGTTTTGTTTATATGTTTCCATTTTGCCTTCAAATATCTGAGTGTGAGAGGCTTGCTGGAGTAATCTCAGTGAGAAGGGCAGCAGGGGCACTGGGGAAATGGGATGGTTAATTTTACGTGTCACTTTGGGCCACAGATGCCCAGATATTTGGTTAAACATTATTTCTAGGTATTCTGTGAGTGTGTTTCTGGAAGAGATTAGCATTAGAATAGGTAGACTGAGAAAAGCAAATTACTTTTTCCAGTGTGGGTAGGGGTCATTCAGTTGGCTAAAGGCCTGAAAAGAATAAAAAGGCAGAGTTAAGAATTCAAGCTCTCTGACTCACTGCTTGAGCTGTGGGCATCAATCATTTGCCCTTGGACTGGGACTTAAATCAAGTCTTTGGCCTTGGACTGGAACTATATCACCAGCTTTCCTGGGTCTCCAGCTTATAGATAGCAGACTGTGGGTTTCCTGGCCTCTACAGTCATATAAACCAATTTCACAGAATAAAGAGATATACACACGCACATAAACAATATGAAATTTACATAGTTAATCTTTATAATCTTTCTCCCAGTATTCCCCAAAGTGATCTATGGTCTTTTACCAGAGTTACTGTACACTGGGGAAAACCACAAAGGAAAAGATGAGCCAAAACCAACTTTTGGAGACTATCAAAAGAAGTGAGATTACCAATAGGGAATGGGATGGTGGGGAGAGTGGAGCAGGCAAGTGGTGGTGGAGCCCACTGGACAATGATGAAGAGCACTTGGTGATTTGGTGGAGGGCAGTGTTTTTTGACATATATCTGAGGAATAGGGAAACTACACATATTAGGAACCAACACATTATTTTTTTTATGTGTAAAATAAAAGTTACTGCAATACAATTTTTTCTTATAAATGATGATTTGGTGTATTGACAATTTGGGAAAATGGTCATTTGCTTTTGTTTAGTTGGCATTCTACATATTGTTAAAGAATTAATTGACAGTCAACAAAAGAGTTCAAAATTCGCTAGAACTGGTAGATTGTAGTCTTAATGAAAACATTAATTTTGTTCTCTCCTAATCTCCACTAAAGCTACAATCTCCATGATCTAAATATGAATAGACAATGAAATATTATCAGGCAAATGAGTAACATTTCCATTATGAAACAGAGAGAGCAAACTAATATGATACAGCGTGAACACGTGTGTATACCTGTTTCCTCAGTTGTTGTGGGAACTTATGTCTATGGAAAGATTTTTCCAGAGCACGGACTGTAGGAAGGAAGGAGAGTTAAAGAACAGGGGTGAAGCAAAAGAGGTTTTATTTAGAAAGAGTGCAAGAGACACTCCCAAAGAGTTGTTCATCCAGAGAAGAAGCGACCCCGGTGGGCACGAGACTTCAGTTTTTATGGAATCTAGTAGCTTGCTTTCCATCCCTCATCTGTGGTTAAGTGTTCCAATGTGGGGACAAATTTTGTTACTGGTCTATTGGTGGTCTCTTCTTGGATTGATTTGAGGGCTTCATCTTGGCTCTGTTATGATTGATTTTCTTTGTTCCTTTCAGTAGCCCTGAGCCTAGGCATGTACACTAAGAGTTGGTGGTTTACCTGTACTTTAAACTTAATGTACTGACTTAGTGGCTTTTGGTCTGTTAAACTGGGTTGGCACCACTATGACTCTGTGCCGATCACACTGTTAAATCAGTAACAGTTGCTTGGGTCAGCAAGGTTTAGGGCTTGGTGTTGTTGCAATTTACTCAGAGTAAAGAGATGTATAGGACAGTGAGATAGGCTGTTGAGATGTCTTTAAAATGTTACTATAAGATAGTATCAAAACAATATAATGAGTGTCCAAGGACATTACCAGGAAAGACTGAGACAAGGATTTGTTGAGAATCCTGTTTAAAGGTTAGACAATGGTATTACTTATTGTCTTCCTGGGAGCCCTTATTCTATCAAATAAGTAAAATAAAAGCAATCAAGAAATCAGAAATGGTTTTGTACTTCTCAAAAGCAACTCTAGAATCTAGAAAATAATTGGTAAATACCAAAGAAAAACATTATTTCTAATCTATAATAATATATCTGATCAAACTTCCAATCAATTGTAAAGCTAGCATTACATTTTTAGACATGCGAGTTCTCACATTTACCTCCTGCACACACTTTTTCTCAGAAGATATTAGAGGATAGTTTACTTTAAAAGAGAATAAACTAAGACAAGAGGAAATATGGGATGCAGAAAGGAGGAGGTCAATGGAGAGAGGTGAAAGAAATGACCAATGTTAAAGGAATATACTAGGATGAGTACCAATTAGAGCACTGTGACCCAAAAGCCATTCCCCTTTCTTCTGTCATTATGCCATTAAAAATATTGACAATATTACTACTGAGTGTATGTCACCAAAAAAGAAGAAAGCAGGAAAGCCAAGAAATAGAAAATTCAAGTCAGGAGAAAGTCAAAGGGAATTCTTAGGATGCCAGAGAAAGGGAGTGCCAGGATGAGAAGAACTGCAGCAGGATCAAAGAAAGCAGTCAGGATAGAATAAAGTATTAGAATCAATCTCAGATCTCTTTCTCTCTCTGTATCTCATTGATAGATTAGCTGATGAAATTGCCCCTGTGAGTATAAGGGAAGAGCCTCCAGATGGCAACAGGGCACTCAAAGGTAGAGAAAAAGTCACTTTATTGCAAACACCAGTGCTGGCCCAGGGATATTGTTACCCAAAATTGAGCAACAGGGGTTTATTTATTTATCTCATTGGTTACCTGTGGTTTCTATTGGCAACTATTATCAGTTATGTACAGCTACAGAGTAGGGAGGCTATGCTTGTTTGTCCTTGGTCATGATAACAGTTTAGCTGCAGTTTCCATAGAACAGGATATAGCTATAGCCTCCAGAGTACTGTAGAAAATTCCTGGCAGACTAACTTTTGCACTGGGGTCAGGGAAAAGATCTTCTACCACATTCCCGCTTCTTGATCCTCAAGCTGATTTATAGCCTTGGGGATTATACAGGAGATTCTAAGTAGGAGGTGGGAACAGGGGTGATGAGTCTTTCTGGTTACTACCTGCTGAATGGGGACAATGCGGGGTTCAACAGCTTGAGTCTTCTTTGCTCAGGGCAAAGCAATGGCCCTTTTTAACGGCAGTTCAGCAATCTTGTCTGAAGTAACAACTGAAGCTTCAAGGCCCTTAGACGACAAGAGCTAAAAAAGGTGAGTAGGTTCAGGATGCAAGGACCAAAGAAGAGAACAAGCATAAAGGGGAGAGCTATAACCAATAATGAGAGAAAAATGTTTAGGGTGTCAGAGAAATATTTTGGCAGTAGTGCAGCAAGGTGGCAGAAAGGGGTCTGCTGTACCAGCGATCTACATTGACTGAGAAGCAACAGGCTCATGCAAGGGGCCCACAGAGCTGGTCAATAAATGCAAAGGGGAGGAGCAGGGCCCAGAACAAAATGAGAAAGATAAACAGGGTCAAGCTTGGCATCTGCTGGTGAATCGCGTGGGTCATTGGTCTCCATGAGTCTCTTCCGGAATGCAGGTCAGTCTGAGACGAGTGGGAGACAGTTGTTGGGTGGTCCAGCTTGGACGGTGTTTAGAGGGTTCCTCTTTCCATTCAAGTGGTTGGTCACTCAGCTGGTGGGCTGCTTCACCTGAGAGTGGTGGATCCAGGTGTTCAGACCTACAACCTAAAGAACTGTGGGAGTGGTTAGTATGACTGGATAGGGCCCCTTCCAGGTCGGTTTCAAGGTTTTTTTTTCCAGTCCTTCACCCATACTTGGTCCCTGGCTTGTAGGGGTGCACAGTTATTCCTAAGGAGACAGGTAGTCTGTTACACATTTATGTACTTCAAGGATTGTTTTTCCTACTCCCTGCAATTGTTTCTGGATTTCTAAGTTTCCTACTTCTTTTAGGTCCCCCTTAGGTCTACTTAAGTGTGTGGGGGGGGTCATCCTACCATGTGGAATCTCAAAAGGGGAAAATTTTGGCCCTGGGGGCACAGCATACCCATAGGTGGGCTAAGGGCAGTATGTCTGTCCAGGGTAGACTTGTTTCTTTACATAACTTAGCCATAGCCTATTTGAGGGTCTACTTTTCCTGAACTCTGGGGCCAATAGGCCATGTATAAGTTCCATTGGATGCCTATGGCCTTAACTACCTGTTGCACTACTTCTGCAACAAAGGCTGGACAATTGTTTGATCCTATAGCCAATGGCATCCTGTATCATGGGATGATGTCTTTTAGCAGTGCCTTGGTTACCTCTCTGGCCTTTTTGTATGGGTGGGATATGCTTCAACCCAGCCTGAGAAGGTGTAGACAAAGACTAAGAGATGTTTATTTCCTTTGATTGGTCCTATCTCAGTAAAGTCTACCTCTAAATCTTCAAAGGGAATCTGGTCACAGCATTGAATTCCTGCTGGCCCAACAGGACCCTGTCAGGCATTGTTCTGTGCACAAAGGAGACAGTGCTGAGTCGCCGAGGTGCAGAGGGACAGCAGTCGAGCGATCAGGTAGTACTAGCTCAACAAGGTTTCCAGAGCGGTTTTCTCCTGGTGGGTGAGTTCATGCTGCTGAAGGACGACCCGGTGTGCTAGTTGTCCTGGTTCACAGATCCTGAGGTCTGGGGGCACCACCATCCTTCCTTTGTTACCTTTCCCCCTTCCTGTGGTGCCCATGCCTTTTCCCGGGCCGTGTATATGGGGTGTAGGCAGTTCTGGGACGAGCGTGACCCTTGACGGGACTGTCTGTTCTCTGGCCACTTGTCTAGCTGTTGCGTCTGCTTGGTGGTTTCCCTCCGATATTGAGTCCTTTCCTTTCTGGTGCCCCTTGCAGGGAATGACTGCTACTTCCTTGGGTTCCCAACCTATCTCTAGTAGTTTTAGGATTTCTTCTTGATTTTTGATTCCTTTTCCTCCTGCTATTAAAAGTGCTCTTTCCTTATATAAAGCCCCATGTACATGCAGAGTGGAAAAGGCATAGCACGAGTCGGTGTAGATGTTGATGCATTTGTCCTTGCTGAGTTCTAATGCCCTGACTAGGGCCCATAGTTCTGCTCTCTGGGCCGACAATCCCTCAGGCAAGGCTTTTGCCTCTGAAGTCTTACAGTCTGATGCACCTGCACATCTGAAGTGTCTCTTGCCCTTACCTATGAAACTACTACCATCTGTATGAAGAATGAGGTCAGGGTTTTGCAGGGGCTTGTCTGTCAAGTCTGGTTGGCTAGAATAGACTTCATCAAGAACCTCTAGGTAGTCATGCTCTGAGGCCCCCATGGCAACAGGCAAGAAGGTGATGGGGTTTAAGGTTTTTACTGCTTCCAGTTGCACCTGTGAGTTTTTGCACAGGAGCCCTTGGTGTTGGGTCATCTGGGTATGAGTCAGCCAGTGTTGTGCCTTGACATCCATAAGTGTGATGACAGAATGGAGCACCTTAACATTTAGGTTTTGTCCCCGTGTAAACTTCTCTGCCTCTTTAACTAGCAGCGTAGTGGCTGCAAGAGCTCTAAGGCAAGGTGGCCATCCTGCTGCTGCAGGTCAATCTGCTTTGACAGGTAGACTACTGGTCTCTGCCAAGGCCCAGATTCTTGAGTCAGTGCTCCCAGAGCTGCCCCGTTGTTCTCATGTACAAACAGGTTAAAGTCCTGTGCCATATCTGGGAGTCCCAATGCCAGTGCCTCAGTGAGTTTTTGTCCTAAGGCAACTGCTAAGAGGTTTACTTTCTTCCTCAGCCACTCATCAGCCTTCTTCCTTAGTGCTCGGGCCCAATTAATGAAGACCTTATTTGCTATCCCCAGAAGCTTGATGGCATTCTTGCCTGCAAAGACCTCCAGTTTCTGAAGCTTGTTTCTTATATCGGGCTGATCCTGGCCAAAAAAGGAAGCGTTAATCATCCTTTGATTCTCTGAGGCCTCAGGATAAAAGGAGTCTAGACCTTAAAACCTCACAAAAATCTTTCATAAAGTCTGCTGGACTTTCCTCTGGTTTCTGCAGGACCTCTGAGGTCTTAGCCATGTTGTTGGCTTCTAAGCTCCTGCCTGGGCTCCTGCCTGGAGGAAGGCCTGGCAATATCTCTCCAACCAATTTCTCCCCTCCTCAGTGCTAGGGTCCCACAGAGGTGGGGAGGCTCATCTGGAAGGGCTTCTTTTCTAATTTTTTGTGTTTACAGTGCCTGCTGGGCCCTGACTCTGAAGCGACTTCCTAGCCTCTGTCATAATTCTCATTCACTCCTCAGTATTGAAGAGAGTGAGAAGGAGTTGGCGGCAGTCAACCTATGTTGGCCTCGGGGTCTGAATGATCCATTCCAGGAGGTCGATCATGGCCTGAGGCTTTTCAGAGTAAGCTGGGGTGTGATGCTTCCACTTCAGGAGATCGGGCATAGTGAAAGGCTGGTAATAAAAGACCGATCCCTCCCTCTTGTAGGGTCACATCTGGGGCCAGCTGTTGAGGACCCCTGGTCTCATGGAAAGGCAGCTGCATGGCTGCTGGTGACTTGGGCCCTTGAACAACTGATCTTAGGCATCTGCCAACTGGCTCTGGAAAGTCCGGCTGAGGCTTTGGGCTTTGGGGTGGCAAGAATGAGGGTGGTGGTGTGTCTGGTCTGGTGGAGCATTGGTAGCAGCCTGAGGAGCATATGGAGGTGGCAATTTCTGCAGAGGAGCCTCCCCTGGATCTCCCTGGAAGATTGGTGGTCTCTGTTTCTTCTGAGACATGTTTTCTTTCCTGGCTGACTAAAACCTTACACTGTCCTTGACCAGTAGTGCAGAGTTGGACCCATGGAGGCTTAACTTGGGAAATTTCTAACCACTGGTCTATATATGGAAGCCAATCATGGTGGCCTGGGTCTCCTGTAGCAACTTTGTAAACAGCCCTCACTGTGGGGAGCTCTAAGGTCCCCTCTGATGGCCATCCTACCCCAAGGGCTGGCCACTCCAATTCACATAATTGGCATAATTTCCAAGGGGAATTTTCTACGGCACTATGGAGGCTGTAACTATATCCTGTTTTCATGACCAAGGATGAGCAAGGTAATTTCTGGGTCCCAGTCCGTATCGGGCCTGGCAGTACTGGATTCCTGTTGCACCCCGGCAGACTCAATAAAGGAGAGAAAAGCCTTTCAAGACTAGACGTCTGATTGGTAAGTGTTCCCATGGACCCAGTTCAAGTTCAGGCCTGCCATTCACCGTGCTTGAAGGGCTTGATCACCCCCTTAAGCGATTTTGTTGCCTCTGAGAATAAGGACTTTGCTGGGTGGAAGACAAACTTGGACTGACTGGCATGTGAATGTGAGAATGAATGTTCTGCTCCATGGCAAAAGCTATGTCATCTGTTTGAGTCCCAACCTGCAGTTCCTT
The DNA here is from genome assembly GCA_004363575.1 of Solenodon paradoxus. NCBI lineage: Eukaryota > Metazoa > Chordata > Mammalia > Eulipotyphla > Solenodontidae > Solenodon > Solenodon paradoxus. The sequence continues at coordinate 111,922 of RJWH01003177.1, read as the reverse complement.
GGTGACCTCATATGGCTTAAGTTGCTGTTAACACTTGGAGAACTGAAGAAATTCAGTTCCTCCCTGCAGTGTCGATCCAGGTCAGGGGTATATACTGATGCACCCTTGAAAGCTAAGAGGCATCTAATTCCCCAGGTGGGGAATAACCAGAAGGAAGAAGTGAACGTTTCCCTGTGTCTGTCCTGTATCTCCATTCATTGAGAGAGACCTATTGTCCACATTCATGGGAAGTAGTCCTAAATGCACTGTTTTGGGATGTATGTATGTAATTAAAAACTTTAAGGAGGGATTTACAAGTGATTATGGTATCAAATTGGCCCCTTAGAAATTGTGCCAATTATGTGAAGAAAATTCTTAAAAACATTTATCAGTACTCCATTTGGGGTGTGTGTGTGTGTGTGTGTGTGTGTGTGTGTGTGTGTGTGTGTGTGTTTGCTCATGAAAAACAAAGCAGCAGTGAATCCATTCTTCATGTCCAGTTCTGCCCTTCTAGCTTCCTTCTGTGGGTACCCATCGCTGATTGTGTGAACTTTCAGGGCTCTTTTTGCAAGTATCCTCATGTCACGGTCACAAATTCCTCATTACATTTTTAGTACTGGTACTGAACCCAGGACTAGATATTCTTGGTAACAACATAAGAATTTACTTCTATAACTCCAGGATCTATTCTTTGATGTGGTTCTGGCCTCAAACCTTTAAGACTTAGCAGCCAAAGTCGAGACAGACCTAATTCAAAGAAGCAGAAAATCTCAGGGCCCAAAGAGTTTCCATTTAGGTTTAATTCCTAATTCCAGGAAGGATGTTCCTGAATTTCACCATTCTTTAGACTCCAGTGGATAACCTGGAAGGCATTCTCAAGCTCAGAGGATAACTGCAGACTAAGGAGAAGCCAACTTCTAACGAGAGCTAACTCTCAGGTGTCTCAGGTGCTGAGAAGCTGGGGTGTGAACCATGTAAAGCCCAAGGATCCAGTTTCAAGACTTGGGGCTAGAGGGAGAAAAACCAATATAAATAGCTAAATAAATATAAATCATACTCCCTCCTTTCTTTCTTCTCTTTCTAAAAACAAAAAAGGAGATGCAAATTTTCAGAAGTGCAGTCTGTGTTTGCAAGAACTCTATGGAAATTAAACATCATGATGCAGGGCCTCTGGAGTCTGGCAGCGAATGGTTCATGCAAGATTCTTGAACATCAGAGTGCAGTTTTTATAAGTTTATTAGAGAAAATGGAGGAGAAAGAAAGCAAAAGCAGGAGACAGAGTTTCCTGGACAGGGAGGCCGGTACCTATTGCTCTGAGATTCCTGCATTTATAACCCTCCTTTAGCCTGAGGAAGGCCTATTGATAAGAAGGGCACGCCTTTAAACATCAAAGAACAGGCCATCACTGCAGGTGGTTCCAGGTGAGATAGGAAGAGAGAAATTTCTGAGTTTAGTTTTAAAAGTCTCTGGTGCCACAAGGAATTTATAGTTCCATCCTGTCAGCAAATTTCCATCCTCCATGTCTGATTTTGGAACTTAAATGCTGAAACTTCCCTCCAACAATCATTTCAGCATTTAACTTCCAAAATTAGACATGGAGGATGGGAAATCTTCTAGTGTTATAGCTCTCTCTCTACGGACAAAGCCAAGCATGTGCTCTTTTAGAAGTAGTGAAGGCAGCTTTATTACACATGGGCTCAGAGAATATTTTCCATAACTGAGCAACCAAGTAAGTTGGGGGTACATTTTTTTAATAGGAGCAGAAGGAGTGAGGGAGAGGGAGAGGTGTAAATTAGAATAGGAACTACTAACTGACTGGAAAATCTGGAATCCTTCCCTAGCAACCTGAATTAGAGACACACCCCCTAGTTACTCCCTGGCCTTAAACTCTGATTCTCTCAAGACCTGCAACCACTGGGTACTTCCAAAGGGAGGTCCCTTCCTCCCATATATACAAGACTCTATTTTAACAACTTGCTCTCTTGTTCTTATAACCCTAAGCTGCATGTGTCACTTCTATTTAGTTGTTTTCTAATAAACTTGCCATGTGGTGATGGGACAAGGCATCTCCCCTCGAATTCTTTCCAGGACAAACTGCACTCACCAGTGCCAGGTGCCCGCACCACTTATCATTGAGGATTCAATTATTGCCCCCTTTCTGAGGCTCACAGGAAGGATAAGCTCTTTTTATAGCCAAGCTACAAAACAAGATTCCTGGGGAGCAGGAACTTTTTATTTTCTAGGTAAAAGGAAAAATTCTGATGTCATCTATCCCAGACACAGTCTCCTCAGTTTTTTTAAGCTGAGATAGTTTTTGAGGTAGAGAGTTGATCTCTATATTTCATGGGTTTGCCTGCAGGTAAGTCATGGGAGAGACAGATCTGGATATTAGTTTCAATGCTGCTGCTATGCGGTGAGACCTTGGGCAGGGCCCTTATCTCTCAGTCTTTTCTTCTGTGAAATGAGGGTGCTTGCCCAAAATACACTGTGCGGGGTAAAGTAAAGGGCAAGGACAAACACATAGATCCTCTGTCAGGCACCATATATTCCTCCCTCCCGAATCCCTAACCCACAATGGGTAATGACTTTTTACTCTTAGAGCCCTTTACTATGTTAGCCATGTATCTACTGGGCTTCTTTCTACTACACATTGCTCTTCCTCATATATTGGGCTTTCCAATCAGCACTCTCAGGAAGAAAGAAACTGAGACAGGAGACAAAAGCAAAGAAAAAACAGAAAGTCGTCATGTTCCAGCCAAGCATGAAGAATGGAATGCTTTGCGGTCTGAAGCAAGATCAGATGTTGTTCAACCCCTCCCATTTATCGAAATCAAGGACAGACCATCCGTTGAGACATCCCGCCTTGCTAACCTACTTTCAACAGCATGCCAGGCGGCTTTATCAGGACTCCACCCCAACTCCACTACACTTGCTGAAACTTCCCCTTAAAAACCTCTCACCCCAAGAGTAGGAGGGATTGCTCCACCCTCTTCTCTGAAAGGAGCTTTCTGGGCCTGCGCTTGGGACAATGGACTCTGGCTTAGAGCCTGTCTGGCTCCCTTGTCTCTGCCTCTTACTGCCCAGCTGGCTTACAGAAAGAAAAACAAACACGATGTCCATTCTCCCACCCCAATGCTGAGGTGAGCAAAATAAAAGCCCTGGTCAGTTTCTGGAATTCTCGGTACTTTCAAGGAAAGAGATTGAGGGAGAGTGTAGGGCCAGTTCTTCCGGAAGGTGAGGTTTAGGATCTGCTAAATTCTACCTCAGATTGTTTATAGCTACGTTCGTACCCATTTCTTATTCTTCTATGTTTCATTAAAAAGGAGCACAATAGCCGCCTGCCCCAGAGGCAATGACTGCAGCAGCATCTTGAGGCGGGGCCACCTCTCAGGCTCCGTCTCAGGCTCGGCGACACACAGGAAGGCCTGAGACTACATTTCCCACAAGCCACCGCTCTGCTACGAGTCTCAAAATATCCTAGAGGGCTCCTGCTCTGATCAGGATGGGTTGGCTGGGCCCTGGCAATTGGAATTTAGGGCATAGCATACCCACTGATAGTACGAGAAAGTGCGCAGTAAGATGGAAACTTTCAACTTTCACGCACTCTAGGCACTCTTTCTTCGGCACCTCTTTTGGTGGGTCCGGGACCCTGCGTGGTCGTTCTGTCCCACACCTGTGGTCCCTGCAGGACTGTGGAGTCCGCTGAGTGTGCTCTCAGCCTTGGAACAAGAGAAAGGAGCCAGAGCCTTGGGAAAGGGGCTTTGACAAAACTACACAGAAATTATTCATGTAGTTTGCATAATTTTAGTTCTAAGTATAGTCAGGCAGGGAGGAAATTGTGAGTTAAACGGTCAGTTTCTTAGCGGATCATAGTGCAAAACTGATGTTGCTGACCTGAAAACTCCGCCCCATTTCCATGGCAACAGCTCAGGGACTAAAACCTCTGGTTTTTTTTTGAATCAAGGACACTGGTGGAGACCCCTAGATAAGACCTGACCCTTGCTCTCAGAGAAACAAGGAAGACAGTCATCAGTGGACAGTCATTAAACTGCTGTGTGGGTAACCTACTAAACACTGAGGTAAAAGAATAAATAGAGCACTGCCCTTCCTCTCAAGCAAACACTCTAAGACAGTGATGATGTTTGTGATATGTGCTATGGGAGCACAACGCAAACACTCATAATGTGAACTCTTAAAATTGGGGGAGTCAAAGAAAACTGCCCAGAGAATAGTGGTAGATGGGAATTCAGTCTTACAGTATCCTAGATTTGGAAAGAAACTCAATTCTTATTCTCTGAACACAAAATTAAAGTCCCCTCTTAATCTCCTCTTAAGCTATTTAATCCATATAAATAGAAATATTTAAACCTTTTTTTTTAAAGGAAAAGTATTTAAATAAAATACAGTTTTCTGTTTTTATGACCTAAGGCAGGAAAAAAGTCACAAAATTAAATCATAAATATTGAGAAAACTAACAACATAAAATTAAGACTTCTCAATAACAGGACATCAAAAATAAGGTAAAGAGACAAGAGAAAGACAAGGAGGAGAAAGTCTGTATCATGCCTGAGGGCCATCAGTATTTACAGGTCTGTTCCCACCTGCCAGAACAAGCAGCAATCACATCTGTAGGCAAACAAGAGCTGGATCTACTGTTGCAACAGTGGAGACTGTACAAGGGGCATCTATGGGATGTCTCTATAAGAGGGGATTAGGAAGGGGCTCTTTTGCGATGTGAGCTTACATTAGGTTTGAGAAGAGTGGATCAGAAAGTGGGGCATTTAAAAGATTGTATATCTTAATTATTATCTAAAAGGTGGGAGGAATCAAATCGAGTTAAAGCAGCAGCAGGCCCTCATGTTCGCTGAATGGTGGTTCAATACCAAGACAAAGCATAATTGCCTTTTATCATTACTGAATGAGAAATATCAAATATGAGTTTTCTACAAATGGAGTGAATGAAAAAACCAAATACTTACACTTAGTATCTAGGCATGGATTCAAGACTCAGCTATGCTAAGTTGTTCTCTTACTGGACATAAACAATCTCTCAAGAATATTTACTTCACACAAGATGGTGTACAGAAAAAAGATCTTATACATACCAAACACCTCCCTGTGACCTAAATAAATGACCGCTACTTTACCAATTACAGCTTTTCCTTTGCTCAGTTTGCCCTACCGATAGATAAAATTCATTAGCTACTCAGTTTCCCACTTTTGACAACACCAAATCTAAAACTGTTTCCTTTGACTCTTCCTCCAAATCTAACCTAAGCCCAAATCCAAGAATAAGTTCGTTCTAATATCCCTTTACTGAAACACCCTACAGTTCTTCGTGGTGTGTGTTCTCCCTTGCTACAATGAGTAGATGGAATTTGTTTAACTGTAGGTGTTCTTGTGGGCTTTGACTAAAGATCTGCCTTGATGTCCTCTGGTGTTGGAGCAGCAGCTACAATATAAGCCAAAATTAAGTACTATGCTCCATCAATTTTTTTTTGTTTCTGTTTTTTTTTTTAAAGAAAGCAAACAAGTAGACAAATACACAAACAAGCAAAACCCAAATGAAAAAGAAAAATGCTGGTCAGTGTAAGAATCTTGTCTAATATTTGGAGGCATTCTAGGTACTTGAGGATATCAGTAAACAACATGCTTTCTAACACAAATTATTCTACTGAATTTACATTGATCAGATAAAGGGCCATCAAAGTTGACCCATTAAAAATCAGTATCTATTCTTATTGTTACTCTGGGCCTTTCGTGAGAGGAAAGTGACCCTGAAGGAGGGTAGCTAGCAGAACAGTTTGCTTCTGAAGGATCACAAAACAGTGGTTCATGATATATACATAAAAATCATGAAAAAGAAAATGTATAATTTCAGGTTAAATAAGGAGTTTAGAAACCTTTCAAAATATAACATGCTTTAATGCATGAGATTAAGTTTATAAACAGAATTAAATGCGTAAAAGAATTTACTTTGTCTAATTCTAAGCTAAATGAGCATTACATTTAAGAAGAAGCAAGTGAACATAAACTTTTACATAAAATTTGATTGAATTTAAACTTTACTGTTAAATGTTAATTAAAACACAAGTCATTATGTTACTTCTCTTTAATGCACACACATACTATTGCCTCTTAGACTCTAAAACCCACTAATACCAGGTGTGTAGTATGTGATTGGAAAACTTGGCATCTCTCCATCTTCCAAGAACTTTTATCTTTAGTGTACAATATCTTTGTTAAGATTGTAATATGAATCATATTAATTCAACATGATTTAAAGAATTAATGTAGTGAAGGGTTAAAAAACAGACTGCCCCAAGTCTTTCAGAATTCATCTCCTGAGCCAAGGACAATGGAGGACAACTCTGGAGGCAAAGAAGGAGCAATTTATCTTAATTCTAGTGCCTTTCCCTTAATCAAAGAAGCCATAAACTGCCATTCCCCTATCTCCCCGAACCCCCACACCTCCCCAAGCCTCCACTCTTCCCCTAATCAAGAAGTGATCATTGTTCCCTTATCCCTCAGGAGAATGTGCAAAAAGAAGCTAAATCTATCTTTACTTTCAGAGTCAAGATGAGTCACCCTTCTTTGCCACATGAAGATCCTGTCTTCTAGCACTGACACCCTTTCTCATGCTTTAGCACAGGATCTAGCTTTGATCTTCCCTAATTACCTATGAAGTTACTGCCATGTAATGTCTTCATGCAAATTTAGTTAAATTTGGGTTTTCCTATTAAAATCATGTCTAATGTTAATTTGTTTGTTTGTCCAGTCTGTAAATAACCTCAGAGGAATGGGGGAATTTTTTCTTGGTCCCCACAGTAGTTAGGCTGAATTACATGAATTATATCATCATATGTCATTCAGGATGGAGGGCTAGGAATCTGGCCTCAGAGTCCACATGGTTTGTACTTGGACTCTTTGATTTGGGTTCCAGAGCCCAAGAGAAAAATTGAACCTCATTTTCCTGAATTCTTTTTCCACCTTTCATTCCTATTAATCTCTGGGCTAATGTAAGACAGAGATATTTATGGTATTATCCTCCACACTCAAGCCTTGATCAAGCCACTCGTGATCCATGCACTACAAGAATCCACACTCCGAAGTCAGCACTGCTGTTCGAGAAGGAAACCATTTCTGTGGTGTTGTGCCTGTGATCTGCAAAGCTCTATCATCATGCGGGGTCTTTGTGGGATCTGGGAGAAAAGTTTGTCAGGCCCACCCTCTCCAGGAACAAAGAAAAGAAGCAGAGCCAGCAGAAAGCAAATGTGATTTTTCAAAGCCAGAGCGATAGTATACTCCTAAGAGACAGAAGAAGGGCAGGTGATTCCTAGAGGAAAGCGACTAAGGGAGTTTTAGGGGCTTGAGTTTTAAAGAGTTCAACAGCTTGTTTTCCACCTTTATCCTGACCCAGGGGTGTTCTGGGGTGGGATAAGTTTTTTGATTGGTCTGTTAGTAGTTCCCTTTTAAACTGATTGGAGATCTCAGACTGGCACTATCTTCTGATTTGCTACCTTGGTTCTCTCTTCCTCCTGCGCCCTGCTTTTATGTTTAATACCTACCTAACATTAATACATTAATTTTCAAGGAAAAATCTTTCAAAGCAGAGGGCTCACAGAAGAAAAATAGTAATTAGCTAGGGCTTCCAGCCTGCCCAATTTTAGGACACCTAGTTTTAGAGATGTGAAATGATTTGCCCAAAGCCACTCTCCTAAGGTTCAGCAAAGGCATTTTGTAACTATAGCACTTGCCTTCTTATTCTTTAGATCAAAGGAGAATGTAAAGCTGATGGCTGACCTGTCACGGGAGAGGTGTGCATCTGTTAACTTCAGTAGCCTTCTGAGTAAGTATTCTCTGTCATGTCCTCAGCCAGGTTTCCTCCCCTATAAGATAAAAATATCCAGCCTATCTGTTACTGCTTTGGTAAGAGTTACATGTGAAATTAATCAGTTGCTGGGACTTGAGCAATTTCTGTTATTTTTAGATATGCTAGATCAGCAGTTTTCAAAATGTCCCCAGAACAGCAGCAGCATCATCAGCTGGGAGTTTGTTAAAAAAACAAAATCTTAGGCTTCACCCTCAATCTATTAAATCAGAAAATTTGAAAGTAGGACCCAGTTGTAGGCTTAACAAGTCCTTCTGGTGATGTGGCTATGCACAAAATTTGAAAATTTGTTCCCATCATGTCAAAACAAAATTCTCCTGAGGATGTTTATATGTACACGTGCTTGTTATATTTATCATGCACACATTTAAAAGGCAAGAAGCTGCAATACTAAGGGGGGGTACATTTTTTTAAATGTTAATTATTTTTACACATTAAAATAAACTCACATGTAAAGGTTCCCCATTCCTCATACATATGTCAAAATCACCTGCCCTCCACCAAATCATCAAGTGTTTTTCACCATTGTCCAGTGGGTTCCACCACCATTACTCTCCCCACCCTCCCCTCCCTCCCATTCTCCCTCCCACCCTCCCTCCATCCATCCCATGGGGCTACATTTTAATACCTGGCTGGTCAAAATATTGCTGATGGGTAGAAGAGGGTGAGGGGAAAGCCTGAGTGCTCAAAGTCACTCACATTTGTCAGAAAGCCTACAGTAGGAAAGACCATCAGGTGACACATAAGTGCATTTTTCTTTACTCAGAAATCTGTTCTCTGCACAGGAGAAAGGATGTCTCATGTTCTCCCATGACATTCTTTCTGACTAAATGTCTTAATCCCTGTCTCTATCCATCCCAGTCCTTGATTTGGCAACTCCTCAATGCCAAGAACCTCCTCAGCCATCCACTTCAGCGGTGCATTCCCTCCCCAGCCTCACAGAAATGACCCTCTTTCTCTGTTTCTACGTGGTCTATCCCTTAATTTACACATTTTGATCCCTTGACTATTCTTTGCCTTTTTTTGTTTTTGTTCTCCTTCCCATTGGGTCAGAGATATGCCTTGAGGATAGTTGCCTAGTGCACTTTCCAATTCTGGGCGGAGGTACTACAGCCCTCCAGCTTCTTGCTCTGGAATTAAGGGTGGGACACATCAGGGGCAGAGTCAGCGAACAGCTGCTCTCATTGGCCAACCTGTGCCAAGACTTCTGGGAGGAGAGCTCCGTATTATTTTTCCTGCTGGGTGCGAAGCTCCGCCCCAATTACTGGGGTTCTCGGCTATTGAGCGCTGTGGTTTCTGTGATGTCAGAGCCCGTCGTGATCTTTGCCTGTGGTCAGGGCAGTCCTGGGAGGTGCTGCCCTGTTTCTACAGGAAATTCCTCCTGGCCCAAGGCCCATCATTTTCATTTGGACTCTTCTGTTCTCCCGAGGGTCCTCTGCCGTAATGGGGACCCAGTGTCTACATCACTCGTAGATTTTCCTGTTGTGAGCCCTACCTTTTGGAGGGCTTTTTCAGAAGATCTGGAAAGGGCGTTTTATTTATTGTTTTATTGATTTATGTATGTATGTATGTATGTATGTATTTATTTATTTTTAAATGTTTTCCAGGAATGGAAGAGACAGAATGCTGTCCACTATATTATCAGTGGTGGTGAAGTGAACAGGAGGTAGAAGATTCAAGGGACATATTGCCCACAACATTTTCTTTGGGAACTTTTCCTTTTAAACAGAATGACTGAAAAGTCCCATTTTCTCTTCTGAAAAAGCCCTGCCCTCCTTTCTTCAGAGTAAATGCTTTTATTTAGTTTTCCAGTTTTTTTTTTTTTAATTGCAGTGACTTTGTTTTACAAATTTATACAAACTCCTATGTGTAGGTTCCCCGTATGTGCAGTTTCCCCATCCCTCGGATGTGTATCCACACACCCTGGCCTCACCAGATCATCAAGGATTCCTCACCACTGTCCAGTGGGCTCTGCTATCACTTAGGCCCCACTTAGGCCCCCCTGCCGCCTCCCACGCAGAGCCGCTCCCTCCCTTTTCCTATTGTAACCTCAGTTCTATAGTAGGTGTTCCAGGATTGCTTTTGTTTTGTCTGCTCCTTTGTTTTGTCTGTTCACATTCCACCCGTGAATGAGGTCATCTGGTATCTATCTTCTTTTAACTTATTTCACATATAAATGCTTTTATTTTTAAGACCTTTGCTCCTTTAGGAATATTCACACTTTATTTTCTCCTGTAAAAATATAGGTAGCACTTTTCATAATTTCTACATTCCTTATAATTCATGTATATTAATGAGTCAGAAAAATAGGATAGAAATATTTTTGAGAATAAAAATATATTCAGAGGTTGCAGGCAAGACAGAATTAATTTAACATATTGTTTCAATTACTCAGGACTCAGGTTCCTTCTTCAGTGTTATCCAACTGCAGACGCTGCTGTTATTGGCACAGGGCAGAGACTTGGTAACTGTGTCTTAAAGATCTGAATGTGGCTAACCTGGAGAAAAGATCAGTGCAGGTAAGAAGCATATGAAATGTGGCTAAATAGAAACAACTGGTGGAAAAACAATGTTACCTTAATAAAATTTTATTTAAAAAACTACTGTATTAGGAGAAAAGAACAGCTATATCTGAAAGTTTGTGAAGTGTTAAGATAATAGTTAACAAACTAGGTAATTTGCTTGTAATCTTGTCCTTTTTTCTGAAAAGTATTTTCTAAAATATGAGATAAAGGAGATTTTACCTTCTTCTGGATAATGATACTAATCCTGAAATCCAACTTTTTGGCTAATGTTTAAAAACACATTTTTCTCTTCTAAAGTTTGAAAGAGGTCTTAGGGGTTTTTTCTAATTGATTTTAAAAATAATTTCAAAAAATAATTTTAAACTCTGATTTTAATTTATCCTTTTGATGATAGAAGGAGGCAGCATGTAAGAAAATTTAACAAGAATCGTGAAGGGGAATTTTCCAAAGCTTTCAATAAAAAAAATTGGAAATGAATGGCAAAGAACATCTCAGTTTTCTGAAATCTAAGAAAGGTGGCAGCTGATAGGTTAAGAGGAGTCTAATTTAAGAGGAAAAACATCAAATATTTGAACAGAGTGAAAAGTGTGGGTCTGTTTTAAGTAGGCGTTATCCCTTGAGGTGCCGGATTGTCACGTGTCACTCTGCTTGTTGGGGGCAGTGCTGCTTCTGTAGTGATGAAGGTGGGGGCTGAAACATGTGGGATTTGTTTCTGGCACTTTCTGTCATTTTGTGGAAGTTTGTGTTAGGTAAATGTTTATCTGTTAGCACAATGGATGAGAGCAGAATTCTGTTTTTAAGAGTATAAATTCTGAATCAATTTGAGTGCTTTGTAAATTAGCTATTTACTGTCTTAACTTCGAAGTTGGTTTGTGGTTGGTAAATGACCCAGATTCTAGCCTAAGTCCACAGGCCCATAGATTTATTTCATTAAGGGTTTGTAGAGAAGGTTGAACTTTTTTTTGGCATATTTGTTTACTGTGTCAAAGGAGTCGTTTTTTGTTTAACTGTAAAAATGTTTTCAGAGCTTTCATATATATTACATATTAGAACTTTCTAGTGTATATGTGTGTGTATATATATATATATACACATATATATAATATGTTATAGGCTTCTAATATATATTAGTGCTTTCATATACATAGAATTTGTCCCTAAGAAGAGAGAAAGTGGCAAGAGGCAGGACTGTGTATGAGTTTCCAGGTTACCAGCAGATGCTTCATTGTTACATACAACTTCGCTTACAAAACAGGAATTCAAAAATAAAATTTTGGAGAATATTAAGATGTCGTCATCAGTATTAAACCTCAAGCATGGAGTCAGGTGTTACTGCATCAGTCACATGCTCATGAAGCTGGCTCTGCTAATTACATGAAAGAAATTGTCACCAATGTAAACACTAAGGGATACGTATTCTGCATGTATTCCTGTTGTGTGATTTTATCTTGTTGAATGGAAGGCTCATTCACTTTGGTGACATTATAAGTGTTTTCTTATGGTGTGATTTTCATCTGTTACTTAAGGATAGAGAAATTATTCCCTACTCCCTGATTATATTCATTAGATGTCTCCCAGTGTGAATTCTTTTATGCTGTCTAAGGCATGCTAGATCAATAAATGCCATTCAGCACTTAATAGTTTTGCAGGGATTCTCCTCACTGAGTACTCTCTTATGCACAGTAATCAAAGATTAACTATATTGATACATCCAAGAGCTTTTTTCTGGTGTTTGTCACGTCTCCTATGGAATGAAGTAACACTGAAAATGTCAACAGTAAGTAAATTCTGTTTGGTATTCTATTGTATGCAGTAAGAGAAAAATTACTCCTGAAGTGTTTTTCATATTAGTTACAATTATGTTTTCTTCAGTCTGAATTCTCAAGCGTATGCCAAATGTGAGTGCTTCCTGAAGATTTAAATACAATCATGGCATTCATAGGATTCTTTTTCTAAATAATATATAATTATTTTATTATTATTTATTTTTGTTTACAAAGCCATATTCATTTTAAGATGTTGAACTCATTTCTCAGTCTACAGGTAGGTGTTTCACACAACAGCCAGAGTTATAGTGCCCTTTACACCACCTTGTTCCCTCTCTCCTTCCCTCCTCCCTCTCACCTCTCAAGCAGCTGTCATCTTGTGTCCTGCGTATTTTTGCTGGGGTTTAACTCTTCATTTGTTTCATTTCACTATATTCCATATATGAGTGAAACTATCCTGTATTTCTCTTTTTCTTTCTGACTTATTTCGCTTAATATGATCCCCTCCAGTTCCATCCAGACTGTTGCAAAGGACACAATTTTATTTTTTATTTTAGTAGCTCCAGAGAAGTTCGTTGAGTATCTGTACTACAGCTTCTCTATCCGGTCGTCTGTTGATGGGAATTTAGGTTGTTTCCATGTCTTGGCTGTTGCGAACTGTGCTGCTATGATCATAGGGGTGCAGATATTTTTCCTGATTAGTGATTTCATTCTCCCTGGGTATATGCCTAGGTGTAGGATTGTTGGATTAAATGGTAGTTCCATCTTTATTTTTTTAAGGAATCTCCATATTGTTGACATTCCAACCAACAGTAAAAGAAGGTTCCTTTTTCTCTGAACTCCCTCCAACACTTGTTATTTCTAGACTTTTGAATATAGGCCCTTTTTGATGGTGTGAGGTGGTATCTCATTGTGGTTTTTATTTGCATTTCTCTGATGATGAGTACTGTAGAGCAATTTTTCATGTTTCTGTAGCCCATCTGTGTATCTTCTATGGATAGGTGTCTGTTCGGTTCTGTCCATTTTCTGAGTGGGCTGTTTGCTTTTTTTGTTGTTGAAATGTGTGAGCTCTCTTATATTTTGGATATTAAGCTGATGTGAGTTGTGTCACTATTTTCTTGAATTCAGTGGGTTGCCTTTTTGTTTTAGTGACAGTTTCTTTCAGTGTGCTGAAACTTTTTAGTTTGATGTAGTACCAGTTATTTAGCTTTCTTTGGTTACTTGGGCTGTAGCTGTTCTTTCTCTAAAGATCTCTTTGAAGTTGAGGTTGTGGAGTGTTTTCCCTACCCCATGTATTGAATAGACTTTCCTTGTATGCTCTTGGCACATCTGTCAAAGATTAACTGTCTGTATAGGTCAGGTTTTATTTCTGATGATTTGTGTGTCTGTTTTTGTTCCAGTACCATCCTGTTTTAATGATAATAGATGTGTAGTATAGTTTGAAGTTGGGAAGTGTGATTCCACTTCTGTCTTTTTCTTCTCAGGATAGCTTTGGCTGTTCAAGGTCTTTTGTGATTACAAATAAACCAGTATTGTTCACACAATGTCCTTAAAATATGTCCCTGGAATTTAATGGGAATTGCATTAAATCTGTATATTGCTTTGGGTAGGATTGTCATTTTAATTAAGTTAATTCTTCCAATCCATGAGAATGGAATACTCTCCCATCTCTTTATGTCTTCTTTTTCTTTCTTTCTTCTTCTTCTTTTTTTTTTTTTTTTTAACGTCTTAAAGTTTTCATTGTAGAGATCTATCACCTGCTTTGTAAGGTTTATTCCCAGGTATTTGATCTTTTCTTGGTGCTTTTGAGAATGGAATTTCTTTCTCCTTTACTTAATTGTTTGTGTATAGGAATGTTACTAACTTTTGAGTGTTGATTTTATATCCTGCCACTTTGTTATACTCATTTATTGTTCCCAAAGGTGTTTTTTTTTTTTTGTGAAGTCTTTAGGATTTTCAAGGTATGATATCATGTCATCTGCAAATAATGGTAGTTTTAGTTCTTCTTTTCCAATTTAGATTCCTTTCATATATTTTCCTTGTCTTATTTCTCTGGCCAAGACTTCCAGGACTGTTTTGAATAATAGTCGTGCAAGAGAGCAACCTTGTCTTGTTCCAAGTCTTAGGGGAAAGGCTTTCAACTTTTCACCACTGAGTATCATATTGGTTATGGGTTTGTTTTATAGTGCTTTTATTATGTTGAGGTATATTCTTTCTGTTCCTGTTTTGACAAGGGTTTTTTTTATCACGAATGGGTGTTGAATCTTGTCAAATGCTCTTTCTGCATCTATTGATATTATCATATGATTTTTTGTGTTTCTCTTTGTTGACATGGTGTAAATTACATTGATTAATTTGTGTATGTCAGAACATACTTACATCCCTGGAATTAATCCTCCTTGATAATGATTTTTTTTTTTTTTTAATGTACTGTTGAATTTGGTTTGCCAGGATTTTGTTGAGGATTTTTGCATCCATATTCTTCAGTGATATTGGTCTATAGTTTTCTTTTTTGGTGTTATAGTTGTCTGGTTTGGGGCTTGGGGTAATATTGGTCTCATGAAATATATCTGGCAGTTTTTCCTCTTCAATTTTGTGAAAGAGTTTAAGGAGAATTGGGATTATCTCTTCTTTGAATATTTGGTAGAATTAATTGGTGAAGTCATCTGAACCTAGGCTCTTTGTTTTGGGGAGATTTAAAGAATTATTTTTATTGTAGTAATTGTTCTACACATTAAAATAGCTTCGTATGTATATGTTCCCCATTCTTAGATATATGTCAACACAGCATGCCCTCCACCAAATCACCAAGTGTTCTTCATCATTGTCCAGTGGACTCCACTACTATTTGCCACCCCACTACCATTCTCTATTGGTAACCTCAGTGCTATTGCAAGTGTCCAAGGGTTGGATTGGTTTCATCTGTTTCTTTGTTTTGTCTATTCACATTCCACCTATGAGTGAGGTCATCCAGTATATATGTTTCTTTTTTTGACTCATTTCACTTAGCATAATCCCCTCTAGATTCACCCATGTTGATTCAAATAACAGGATTTCATCTCTTCTAAGGGCTGTGTAGTATTCCGTTGTGTGTGTATATATATATGACATCTTCTTGATCCATTTATCTAATGTTGACCACTTAGGTCATTTCCAGTTCTTAGCTATGGTGAAAAGGGCTACAATAAACATGGCAGTGCATAAATCCATAAATCTCTGTGTATGAGTGTTTTTATATCTTTTGGGTAGATACCCAGAAGTGGAATGATAGGATCATATGGGATTTCCATTTTCAACTTTTTGAGGAATCTCCAAACTGTTTTCTATAGGGGTTGCACCAATTTGCAGTGCCACCAGCAGTGCAAAAGTGTTCCCTTTTCTCCACATCCTTGCCAGCATTTGTTCCTTCCAGACTTTTGGATGATAGCCAGTCTTTCAGGTGTAAAATGATATCTCATTGTTTTAATTTGCATTTCCCTGATATCCAGGGAGGAGGAACATCTTTTCATGTGCCTGTTGGTCATCTATATAGCCTCTTCATAAAAGTGCCCCTCCAATTCCTCTTCCCATTCTTTTAAGAAGAACTTGCAATTTTCATTGTATAGGTCTTTTATTTCCTTTGTTAGCTATAGGCCCAGGCATTTTATTCTTTTAACTTCTTTCTTAAATGGTGTGATTTTTATGCTTTCATTTCCTTCAGGCTTTCCCTGTATCTATTGATATGATCATGTGTTTGTTTTTTTCCTTGCTTTTGTTGATATGCTGTGTGACATTGATAGATTTATGTATATTGAACCATTCTTGCATCCCTGGGATAAATCCCATTTGGTTATGATGGATGATCTTTTTAATGCATATGCATTGTTGGATTCTATTTGCTAATATTTTGCTGAGAATTTTTGCAACTATATTCATTACAGATATTGGTCTGTCATTTTCTTTCTTGGCGACATCTCTATCAGCTTTTGGTATCTGTAATGTTAGCCTCATAAAATGTATTTGGGAGAGTTTCCTGTTCTTTAATATTTTGGAAGAGCTTGAGAAAGACAGGTGTAATTCTTCTCTGAAGGTTTGGTAGAACTCATTAGAGAAGCCATTGGGTCCTGGGCTTTCATTTTTGGGGAGGCCTTTTTCAATTTCTTTGCTTGTTACTGTTCTGTTCAGGTTTTCCAGGTCTTCCAGGTTCAGTCTTGGTAGACTATATTTTTCTAAAAATATGTCCATATCCTCAAGGTTGTCCATTTTGTTTGCATAGAGCTGTTCATAGTAGTCCCTTATGATATTTTGGATTTCTGTGGCATCTGTTGTAACTTCTCCCCTTTCATTTATGATTCTAGTTATGAGAGTTTTCTCTCTCTTTTTTTATTCTCTGTGAGTCTAGCCAATAGTTACTCAGTTTTACTTTTTCAAGAAACCAACTTTTGGTTTCATTGGTCTTCTGGATTGTCTTTTTGTTTTCTATTTGATTTATTTCTGCGCTAATTTTGATTATTTCCTTTCTTCTGCTGATATTTGGCTTTAATGGTTCTTTCTCTAGTTGTTTTAAATGTAGAGTTAAGTTATTCATTTGCAATTTTTCTTGTTTCTTGATATGGGCCTAGATTGCGATGAACTTTCCTCTTGGTGCTGCTTTTGCTGAAGCCCATAGATTCTGTTAGCCCATGTCTTCACTCTCACTTGTCTCTAAGTCATTTTTAAGTTCCTCTTTTACCCAAGAGTCACCCAGGAACATATTGGTTAGTTTCCAATTAATTTGAGGTTGTCCAGCTTTCTTTTTGTGGTTGATTTCTAGTTTTAAGCCACTGTCGTCAAAGAAGATGCTTGGTGTAATTTCAGTCTTTGTAAATTTGTTGAGAGATGTTTTGTGTCCAAGCATATGATCTATCCTTGAGAATATTCCATGTGTGCTTGAGAAGAAAGCGAAATCTGTAGTCATTGGGTGAAGTGCTTTGTATATGTCTCTTAGACCTATCTGTTCCAGATGGTCATTTAAAGCATCTGTTCCCGTTAATTTTCTTCCTGGTTGATTTGTCCACTGTTGTAAGTGGGGTGTTGAAGTCTCCCACTATTATCATGTTTAAGTAAAGTTAGATCTTGTATTTATTTTATTAATTAGTTTTTGTGTAAGATAATTTCTTTCCTTTTCTTGACTATAAAACAGTGGAAATTCAAGAATATTCTTTTTTTGCTCTCACAGTCCATTTGGGGCTGGAATTTTAGACTTCTTAGGTATTCCACTGGACTGTGACTTTTTAGATAAAGGTTATTTGACCCAGGGTCTCTTCAAGTCCCTTGTCTCACAATATTTCTGAGACATTTGTCCTTTCCCTGAGACTGCCTTCCATGCACAGGGGCCGCCTTGATACCTGGGGTAGGAGGGAGGTCAAGAAAATGCTCAAAGGAGGGAGGCATAGCTTTCCAAAAGCCCATATTATGTTTATTTAAATCTCTACTACTCTCATTCTGATCATAATATATATTTTTCAGAGCAGTGATCCTCAAAATTTTTTCACTCATAGGATCTACATTTTAAAAAGTTATTTAGTTTTCTAAGAAAGCTTTTGTTATTTGATATATGTATAATTTTTGTATAAGCATGAATGTGTGTATATGTATATATACATTTATTTATGTTTCAGAAATACATTTTTTATGAATAATAATTTCCTAAAACAAAAATAATTGGTGAGGACAGTGACCTTGATTCTCATTTGTGTCTTGTTTAAGAAAGTAGGCAGCTGAATTTTCATATCTGCTTTTTCATTCAGTCTTCTGTAATATATTGCTATGTTGAAAGCATATTAAGAAGGGTCAGCCTCATATAGATAATATAGTTGGAAAGGAAAGTATTTTAGTAGTTGAATAATTAATTGTGACTATTATTTATTACTATACTTAAAATTTAAAGTGGTAGTTTCTTAAAGATTAGTTGCAATGTGAAATCAGAAGTCATATCAATGAAGTTTTGACATTATATTACATTAAAAATCAATGGTCTCTCTTGCATTTTAAATGAATCTTTTATCCATTGATCCACTTGTAACCTTACTTTATAACATTGCACTGCATTGGCTATTTGGAAAATAATCTTTTGATGCGTTAGGTCGCGCTTCCAAATACTGACACACCTCACTATATAATTTCTGAAAATAAAAATTATCATGGTTGATCTCAAAAGAAAGTGTTGGAAAGATGTCAAGCTTGTTTTTCTGATATAAAGCTTACTTTTTTTTTTTTTTTTTTAATTTTTCTGCTTGACAGCCTGGATTTTATCCTTGGCAGTAAATCTAGTCATCTTATTTAAAATGATAAGTCACTTTGTTCATTTA
The DNA here is from genome assembly GCA_004363575.1 of Solenodon paradoxus. Taxonomy (NCBI): domain Eukaryota; kingdom Metazoa; phylum Chordata; class Mammalia; order Eulipotyphla; family Solenodontidae; genus Solenodon; species Solenodon paradoxus. Next base: position 93,432 of record RJWH01003177.1, on the reverse strand, counting down.
TGAGAATTTGTTTGCCAACTACCAAATTTTGAGTAGCCATTGTGTGTGTATCAGTTATTCTTTCAAGTAAAAATGATGTTCTACGAATAAATGACCAGTTCAGCTTGCAACTCAAGAACTTTTCCTTGAAATAATCATGAAATTTCAGCACTCAGCTTAAATGCTTATGTATATATCCCATTTTCCACACAAAATATTAAAAAGAAGGGTACTCAAGAGTAGAAATTTAATAAGATTATAATTATTATTATTTCATCAAATATATTAAAATTAAATTTGGAGGCAGCTGACTTAGATGCTGCTCCTGTTTGGGTTTTAATATGCTTCTTGGATCCACAAATTTATGCCTTCACCAAATCTGGTACGTTTTCAACCCCTGTTTCCTCAAATGTATTTTTTTTCTGCTCCAGTCTCTTTCTTCTCTCCCTCTGGGGCTTCTGTTGCATAAATATTAATCCTTTTCGTATTGACTTACAGTTCTCTAGGACTATTACCAATTCTTTTCACTCTTACTTTCTTGTTTATATTGAATACCCTTTAGCATCAAAATCAGTGAACTCCTCTCATCTCCATCTTGTTATGAGTCCCTACAGTGAATTTTAAAATTTCTTTTCTTGAAATTTTCAATTCTAAAATTTATTGATGCTTCTAACTCCCATTTCTTTTTCTGTTTTTCTGTATTTCCATTCTTTTTAACAGCCCTGATTTCTTGGAGTATAGTTGTCATAGCTACTTGTCTTTCTCTTATAATTCTAACAATTAGGTGGTTTAGGATTGTTGCCTTTTCTTTAGAGAGTTGTTTAGGTTTTGCACAATGTTGACTAATTTTGGATTCTATTTTGGACATTTAAAATAATGTTATGATACTCTGACTCTTGTTTAAATTTTGCTTTCCCCCCAGCCCCAGCAGACAGTTGACCTGGTTATGTTTTTGATCGCTTATCTTGGCTTGTTTTCTGTGGGCTGTGGTTCCAGTCTTAATTCAGCCTTCAAAGCTGTTGCAGTGCTATTCTGGTCTTCTCCTTTTCAGTATCCACTCAGTAACCGGTCTGAAACCTGGGGCAGAGTCTATACTGTAATGCAGTGTGATTTAAAGCCTTTGCTCTGCTGATTACAGCCATTTTCACTCAAGTATAGCTAGGGGTGAAATCAGGACTGCTTACTCAAGCTTTTAGCTTCCCTTTCTCCATCTCCCTCATTTCCTCAATCCTTTGCTTACTCTGGCTCCCAGGTTTCCCCGTTCCCAGTGCTGTGGCTAGAAAGTCATAGTTTCCTTGTATTGTTGCCAGGGTTCTTCTGTACAGATTCTGCCAGTGCTCCCCAGTGGCTCTACCTCTGTATTGGTCTTTCCTGGTAGAGGGTAGAGGGGGGAAACAGGGTTTTGTCTCTCAGAGGCTATCTTGCTACTGTAGGGGAAAGAGAGGCACATAGATTCCTTGTTGGCATTTCCTTGATATAGGAGGGGAGTCTACAGGTCTCTGACCACACAGCGTGCTGGTGGGGAGGAGTGTGTGGCTCATTTGCTGGTAATGACCTGGAGTAGGATGAGTGGAAATCAGAAGGGTTCCATTTAACAGTCCTCCCTCTGCCATTTCCCAGTTTTGTGGCTAGAGAAAATAGATTTTTTTTGGGCTTTCACTCTGTTTCATAGGTGGTTCTGGTTTGTAGTCTGCTTGGGCATCTAGGATGGGCTCTATATGAGGCAAAGCAGAAACCGCAAGGAACTCCGAGCGGCATTGTTTCTTAAGTTCCTTATCCAGCCCACCAGCTTTTATCTTTTAAAGTCTTCTGGTAGTTGTGTGTTTTAGTCCAAGGTTTATAGATGTAGGGGAGGTCAAGTAGAGGGTAATTGATTAATCTTATCTAGAAATAGAAATCACTTGTCTCTATGTTTTTATTTAAATAATATTTGTTACTTTTATCAGTAAAATTATTGCTTAGCTTGTACTTATGGTTGAGGGTAGAGCTTGTTTTTCATATATTCCCCATTGTTTTCATGTATACTTTCCTTAATTTGAAGATTTACTCTTAATTTGGAAGTAACAGACTTTGTCCGAATTTTTCTCCGTTTGTTTTACTTTTGTTTTCATTTTTAATGTAAAATATTTTAGATTTTATATAATCTGTCAGTATTTTCTCTGATTTCTTCTTTATTTTTATGCTTAGAAAAGTTTTTCTTAAATTCAGATAAATACTTAAATGAACTTTGCTTTGATTTTATATGTTTAACTCTTTGATCTATTTTATTTTATTTTTAAAGGAAAGGTGTAGGCAGGAATGAAGGTGAGCAGAAACAGGCAGGAAGAGAGAAGGAAGAAATATTTTGTTTAGTTGTTCATCTTGGTTTCCCCCAACCCCCTCCAGCTTGGGACAAGAACCCAGGTCTGCTACTTCACACTGTGCACCTCTTTGATCTATTTTAAATTAGTGAGTGGTGACACATCATTATTTTGTCTAAAAAGATTGTATTGTTATCTACAGGCACACTTCGGAGACATTGTGGATTTAATGCCAGATTACTGCAATAAAACAAATATCACAATAAGGCAGGTCAAATTTTACTTTTTCACTGCATATGGAAGTTATGTGTACACTGTACTGTAGTCTATTAGGTATACAGTAGCATTGTCTTAAAAACAATTTATGTACCTCAATTTAGAAAAATTTTATTGCTAAAAAACCCTGTCATCTGAACCTTCAGCAAATCATAAACTTTTGCATTTAAAAGATCTTGGCTTAATGTTGATGGCTGCTAATTGATGAGAATTGTGCGGAAGGTTGGGGTGACTGGAGATTTCTTAAAATAAGACAACAGTGACATTTGCTTGCATAGACTGACTTTTCCTTTCATGAACGTTATCTCTGTTGAATGAGATGACACTGGTTAGCATTTTACTCACATTAGAAATTCTTTCAAAATTGGAGTAATCCTCTTAAACCTTGTCACTGCATTATCAACTAAGTTTATAAAATATTCTAAATCCTTTGTTGTTATTTTGACAATGTTCACAGCATCTTCACTGGAGAATTCTGTCTCAGAAAAACCCACTTTATTTGCTCATCCATAAGAAGCAACACCTTATCCTTTCAAGATTTATCAGAGGATTGCAGTAATTTAGCTTTCGTAACATTCAGGCTCCACTTTAAATTCTAGTTCTCTTGCTATTTCCACCGCATCTGTAGTTTTTTTTCCCACTGAAGTCTTGAATTTCATCCAAAAGGGTTGGAATCCTCTTCTTTCAAATTCCTGCTACTGTTGCTTTTTGAATTTTTTCCATGAATCACAGAGTTCTTAATGACATCTAGAACGATGAATCCTTTCCAGGAGGGTCTTCATGCTGTTTGCTCAGATTCATCAGAAGAATCAGTATATACTGCCTTAGGAATTGTATTTCTTTTTTCTTTTTTTTTTCCTAAAGGAAAGGTGCAGGCAGAAATGAAGGCAAATAGACAGGCAAGAATGAAGAGGAGGAAGAAACACTTATTTTATTTAGTTGTTCATCTTGGTCATTCCCCCTGCCCTCAGGACATGAACCTGGGTCCTAGGGATGTACTTGGCTTGTGCTGGCTGGCGTAGACTTAGATAACCAGGGCACGTCTGAACTGTATTTCTTCAGTTATAAAACCTGGAAATCAGAGTGACTCCTTGATCCCTGGGCTGCAGAATGGATGTATTGTTAACAGGCATAAGAACATAATCCCCTTGTCCATCTCCATTGGAATTATTGGGTGACTAGGAGCATTGTTAATGAACAGTAATATTTTGAAAGAAATCTTTATTTCTGTGAAGTAGGTACAAAATATTCAGTAAACCATGTTGTAAACAGATGTGCGGACTTCCAGACTTCATTATTCTATTTTTAGACACAGGCAAAATGGATTTGACAGAATTCTTTTTATTTATTTATTTAAAACATTTTTTTTGTAGAGGTAAGATTGGTTTAAAACATCAGATAGGTTTCCTTATCTGTATATACTATAGTATGATCACCACTGAAAATCTAGTTTTCATTTGTCATTATAGAATTGATCCCCTTTACCCAATTATCCACTGTCTAACCTCCTTCCCCCTTTTTCTCTCAGGTAACCATCATTTGTACTTGTGAGAGTTTTATTTCTTTATTGTCTACATAAATTAGATCATAAAGTACTTGTCTTTCTCTGACTTATTTCACTTATAATATAGTCTAGGTCCATTCATGTTATTGCATATAGTAAAATTTCTGCCTTTTTAAAAATAGCTGAGTAATGTATGTATACCATATCTTCTTTATACACTTATCTATAGATGGGCATTTAGGTTGCTTCTAGCTCTTGCCTATTATAAATAATGAACATTGGGGTGCATATATCTCTGAATTAGTATTTTGTATTTTTCAGGTAAATACCCAGAAGTGGGATAACTGGATTGTTTGGAATATCTATTTTTAAGTTATTGAGAAATCTCCATGCTGTTTTGCATAATGACCCTACCAACTTAACATTCCCACCAACCATGTACAAGTGTTCCCTTCTCTCTACGGCCTTTCTAAAACTTGCTTCTTGTCTTTTAAATAATAACCATTTGCACAGATGTGAGCTATCTCGTTGCTGTTTGATTTACATTTTCCAAAAGAGATGATGAACAATTTTTCATGTGCCTATTGGCCAGATGTATGTTTTCTCTGGAGACGTTTTTGTTCAGACCCTCTGCTTAGTTGAGGACTACCACAAGAATTAAGAAAAAATCGTAATCTAAATTTACCCCTCAAGGAACTAGAAAAAGAAGAACAAAAGAAACCAAAAGTCAATAAAAGAAGAAAAACCCTAAAACTAGAGTGGAAATAAACTGAGAATTAAAAAAAGACAATATAAAAGCACAATGAATCCAAGAACTTATTTCTTGAAACAATAAACAAAAGTGATGACCTTTAGCTAGACTCACTAAAAATATCAGAAATAAAAAGGAGAAGTTACAACAGCATGGACAAACACTCAATAATATAATATTCCAAGACTGAATTACAGAAAGAAAAGAAAATTTCACCAGACTGATCATGAATAAAGAAATTGAAACAGTAATCAGAAAGCCTTCCTCAAAAGAAAAGAACCAGATGGCTTCAGTAGTGAATTCTACCAAAATTTCACAGAAGATCTAATATCTGTCCTTCTCAAGCTCTTTCAAAAAGAATTGAAGAGAGAACACTTTGAAGCACATTTTATGAGGCCAACATGACTCTGATACCTAAAGCAAAAATATCACAAGAATGAAAATTATAGAAAAGTATCTCTGATAAATATAGAATCAAATATCTCCAACAAAATACTAGCAAATAGAATTCAAAATTACTTTAAAGTGACTATATACCAAGACCAGCTGGGATTTATTCAGGGATGTGAAGATGGTTCAACATACACAGATCAAATGATGTGGTACACCACAGCAACAGAAGGAGGGGTAAAATCACATAATCATTTCAGTAGATGTGGAAAAAGTATTTGACAAGATTAAACATCCATTTATGATAAACACTATCACTAAAATGAGTGTAGAAGGGACATGCATACCTCAGTGTAATAGAGGTCATATATGATAAACCCTTAGTGAACATCTAACTTAATGTAAAATATGGACAGCTTTTCCTCTAATATCAGGAACAAGACAAGGATGTTTATTTTCACCACTATTATCCAACATAGTGTTTGACGAAGTAAAATTATTATAATTTACAGATGACATAATATATAATTAGAAAACCCTAAAGACTCCATTCAAGAGCTATTAGAAACAATAAGTATAATAACGTATCAGGATATACAAACAGTATACAAAAAATCTTTTAAATTTATATATGCAAACAATAAACCAACAGTAAGAGATATCAAGAAAATAATTCAGTTTATAATAGCATCAAAAAGGATAAAATATCTAGGAATAAATTTAATAAAGGAGATGAAATATGCATGCTGAAAATGCTAAGATATTATTAAAAGAAATAGAAGACAAAGAAATGGAAAGCTGTTCTGTGCTCATGGACTAGAAGACTTAATATTGTTAAAATTGCTGTCTTACCTAAAGTAATATACAGAGTCAATGCAATGTCTATCAAAATTCCAATGGCATTTTTCACAGAAATAGAATAAATAATTGTAAAATTAGCATGGAATCATAAATGATCTTGAACAGTCAAAGCAATCTTGAGAAAAAAAGATCTAATAGTAATGGAAAAGTTTGAAATATTGCTAGAACTTCCCAAATGAGACATAGAGTCATGACAGGAACACATGCTATTGGAAAATGGCACCAATAGACTTGCTTGCTAAAAGGTTGCCGCGATATTTTGATTTGGAAAAAATTGCAAAGCACAATAAACTGAAGTGTAATAAATCAAGGTATGTTTGTATTTTCTTCTATTTATTTCTCATCAAAGGTTATTCCTAACTTGTTAAAAGTAGGGACAATTATAGACACAATCTCTAGTCTTTTCTTTTTAATATAAAATTACTTTAAGGGTTTGGCTTCATTTTAAAGACAAATTTGTTTTTTAGGTTGAATTTATTGAGCATCCAACCACTGAAAATTACTTTGATAAGCAGGCTACTTTTCCCATTTGGTCTAATCAGAAGACAGAAACCACACAGTAATTTGAATAGGGAAAGTTAATGTAATTAATTTTAAGCAGTGATGGGAGAATAATAAGAAAGGACATATTTGTAATAGGGTTTCTGACCTTGTTGAAGAATTTATGACTATAGTCCATTGAATGGAGGAGAATTTCGATAGTTTTCCCAGATCAGAGATGATCCACAATCGCTGGGCAGGCAGGAATAACCCATATATTCTAGGATCCTTAGGAATTATGCTGACAGGGTTCTTCTTTATTATTGAGATTTATGAAGTTTAAAACATATGTATATTTTGGATATTAACTCCTTGTCAGATGCATGTGTTGCAGATATCTTCATTCATCCATTTGGTTACCTTTTCATATTTATGATGTCTTCTTTTGCTTATGCTGAACCTTTTTAGTGTGATGTAGTCTCATTTGATTTTACTTTCGTTTCCCTTGCCATTGGAGTTGCACCCTGAAAGACATCTCTAGGGCTAATGTTAATGAGCTGATTGCCTATGTTCTCTTCTACGTATTTTGCGGTTTCACGTCTGAGATGCCGACAAATCAAGACTGGTAGGCAGGTACACAGAGGATGTGAAGTATGCTCTCACAGGCACATCTGGGGCTAGGTATGAGCTAGAGAGGCCATCCTATGCAGAAACCTACTATAATTCTGTGTACAGCTTGGGCCAGGACAGCTTTAGGCAGCTGTGCAGCACAAAGGTAAGGTAGCCACCTGTTATAAGGCAGCTCTGAAGGGACCCTGGTAGGTGTACACTTGGAGCTGAATAGAGAGTCATGGGAAACAGTCCGGGGTCAAGGTGCCTCTGAGATACTGTGCAGTGAAAGGTTAGTGACCATTCATGCTGGGTCGTCAGGGTGGGAACCTCTAGGAGGGGACATGGAGAGGTGGCCTGGGCTAAGGACAGACCTGTGCTTCCTAGAGCACCCAGCTATGCAACACTGTTGCCTCGGTCAAAGGCTGGGAAAAGTGTACGGTGACCAAATGCTAGAGAAAGCTGTCCGTTCTGTAGGCATTAGCAGTGGAGATAACAGGACTGGTCAAGCACTGGAACTAAAAATAAGGACATTTTCTAAGTTAGTGGTTAGCAAACATTTTCTGTAAAGGGCCAGATGGTAAATATTTTGGACTTTGTGGGCCAAGAGGCAAATCAAGGATGTTATGTAGATACTTGGATAACAAGACATAAAACTCTTGCCCTGCTTTGCTGTATTTGTCATTAGCTGGAGACATTCTTGGAATAAAGAGAAATCAGTCCAATAAGGACAACCTGGTAGGTAGGTGGTAATATGATCTGTACTTTCTCTCTCTGCCTTAGTAACACTCAAATCCCAGCGTGCCTTTCTTAGGTCAATTTGGGCAGCAGGTAAGACGAGATAACTCATCAAGTTGGTGACTCCTGAATTGAGATTTCATTTGGTGCCAGGAAGTCACCATCAGTGGAGTCCCAACATGTAGACGGTGATCAGTGCAGACCATGGAAAATGGTGGGCCGTGATACCAAGCCAGGGAGGGATGTGCTAGGAGTATAGGGTGAAATAGAGCTGGAGACATGCTGTCTAGTTACCTGCAGCTCCAAGTGTTAACCCATTTGAATGGCACCCACAGGCCACACAAAACAGGAGGTATGCTGGGTTTGGTCCATGGGCCACAATTTTCCAAACTCTGCTCTGGGAGCCTGGTGAAGGAGAGGCCAGAGAGAACCAGCACCAGAGAAAACTCTCCCTGCTACGTCTCTCCAGTGCTATTGATAAAGCTTAACATCATGCCAGGTAGAAAAAGATTTAAAATGCCCACATCCATTGTCTCGTACCAGGCAACAAAAGGTGAATTCGGTGTTAAGAGGCAAGAAACCAGAAACTGGCACAGCTAGTGTGGTAGAAATAGCAGGGAAAGGAGAAGTGAATTGCTTGTTCAAAGCTTCAATTAGTCAGATATATGTGTGTGTATGTGTATATATATATATATATATTATATATGCATGTGTGTATCTATATCTATGCGTGTATATTTATACATATATATGTGAATATATATGTAAAGAAACTAGTATGGCAATTTTTCTTCTCTAGAAGAAAGATAGAAAATAGGGATCTTTGTTGGGTTTACCCATCATGTGTAGAGAATTTTTTTCCTGAACTTTTCCATTTACCTTCTCAATTGTAAATAGGAATAATAATTTACATTTTCAATATTGTTGAATAATTTATATACAATGCTTCATGCATAGTCCTTCAATAATTATCTCTTCAAAATAAGTATCTCTTCTTCCATAGATGGATCAAAGTCTGTGAAAAAATCATGAGAGGAGGAGTTGGGTTAAAATTGAAAATTAGCCAGGATTTCCTTGAGCAGTGGAAGATTTAGCCTTTTTGAATGAAAATATTTAGAACTGAAATTTTAAAGGGAATAAAGGGGGCTGTTATACAGTATAATTTCAGAATGCGTATTGTTATTGAGAATGAAATAAGGCTTGCTGTTGGGTATGTTCTTTAGGTTAGTCATTGATTTATATAGTTACTTAATTTTGTAGAGAACAGTTTTTCGTTAGTAAATTTGGATATTGTGGTACTTTAGGGTTTTAGGGGTTAGAATAGAAATAAAGTTCTCTGTAATACCACACAATATCAAATTGGCCATGTAGGATGTTTTAATTCTCTAACAGGATTTGCATCTGTATGGCAAATGCTATTCTGCAATTTTCTGTGTTTCTGTGTGGCTAAATGAAGTAGCATATTTTGGGAATTTCACAAAAGGGAATTGCTATCAAAGAATTGGTTGATGTCCAGAGCATAGTGTTATTGAGGGGCTAGAGCTTAACTGACATGGAATGCCTAGACCTTACATTGAAAGCACGAATCCTCAGAGAAATGAGTTTTCAGTTTGAGACCTAACAGACTGTAATAGTATGGTTCTTAGAAGTCCCTAATTGTAGGCTAATGGAAAGACCTAACTATTAATAATGCTTGGAGGAGAGGCTTAATTTCTATAGCACACCTTTCTTTGGGTAAGAAGAACTTGGGTAGGATTTTGGTAATACCAAAGTCCATAGTTCTCTCTTGTTTAATTTCTTCTTTTTGTTTTTGTGATGCAGGGTGTCTTATACAAGATGCTCCAAGCTTTTGGGAAGGGTCAGGGAGACCAGAGCTTCATATATTCAGGCTAACTGCTGAGAGACATGCCTGGTCCTCCAAAGGTATCATTTGGATCTAGAGTCACTTCCAAACAGTTGTGCCAAGGATTCAAAGGGAGGAAAGTAAAATTGCCAAACTCTCTCCATCCTTTTCTGGAATATTGCTGTTTTATTTTTGCATACTTTTTATGAAGCACGGTCCTCCTCCCTGAAGCCATGATTGATGTGCTCATTTGTCCAAATAGTTATTGTGAGGTTATTTGTGTTAAAGTGGAAGGCACATAGTAGTTTAGGAGGGGAAATGGGTCTTAGAATATAAAACAAAATGAAAAGGAAAGTTACGTTTGGGAAAAAAGAACTAGCAATTTATAGTCAGTGGGGGAACTGAAATAGATTCTTGAACAGGTTTCTGTCATTCAATTTGGGGACAGATAAACGGAATCAATGTAAGATAACCAGGTTAGAAAAAATAAGTACCTTGGTTTGGAGAGGGCCAGTGAGCTATAGATTGAGTGACATAAGAGTATGAGTCTAAATTTTGCTATGTTATGGCATTGAGTTATCCTTGGTGAAGTTAAAGCCATAAAATCCTATATGAGAGAGTGAGATTAATGAGACCTCTGATATCTTTATAATTTAACAATAAAAGTTTGCTTGTTGTGTAACCAAATTTTTCTAGTGACGTCACAGAGGCATGACTACTAGAAAAATCTTGTTGCCAACCACGAACAGAATGATCTTGCTCTGGAACTTGAAACTGAAAGATGTTTGCTAGACATTATCCCCAGATACATTTATTCCTGCCTCTACCCACCCTCCTCCAACCTACAAAGCATCAGGGAATTAAGAGCTATTGCTCTTTCTTACAAAAGAATGGTGCTGTCCTCTCTAGGTGATAATTTCTGATTTATAATCATACACCATTAAAAATGAAAGGGAGAGTCCAGTTTGTCTTACTGAAGCTGAATTAGTATCTCCAGAGTAGGAATCTGATACTGGTTTATACTGACTCTTTTCCTAAAGAAATCTTTTTTTTTTACCTCTGAAATATCTTTTCTTTTGGAAAGTCAGAAGAAGAGAGGTAGCAAGAATATTTATGCCAAAGCAGATGAAAAGAACTTTAAGGCATTGGTGCTATAGAAAGTATCTGTCATAGTGCAATGGAAAATGGCTCTTGCCCCCTGAGCCAGATGAGTTTAGTGGGGCATTGCTTCCTACCTCATATTTTTGTTATTCCTTCATTAAAGCACACTTAATAGGAATCTATGGAGAAGTGTATGGTTATGTATAAATTAAATGTTTAGGGGTTTTTGGCCATAGTTGTTTTTGATATTTTTTTCAGTATACTTCCTTTTCCTTTGATCTCTTTCAAAGGTGTCTAATCGGCTTCCTTTCTAATCACAAGGGTACCAGTAAACATGGTGTCTGATTTGTTTCTTGTCTTTCTTTCATGATTATACCATTGTGTGCAACCACCAATTTATACCCGGTTAGCTGATTTGAAGGTCAGACTTCATTTATTTTTCTTATTCTCAAAGCAGTTTTGCCTTGTTTTCCTCTGGCGGTTGCCTCACCTGGGGCCACAAGCACACAGGAACTGTAGCCAGAACAAGAGACTACACACGGAGGAGAAATCTGGCTTCATGTGGCAGGTTTTCTGCCTCACCAACTGGCATCTCTTTCTTTGTGTATTGTCCCTATGCTGATGTTATTAGTCCTTGACATTGGAAAGCTAAAGGGTCTGTGGGGTAGTGTGAGAACACAACCCATGCCCCACCTTGAAAGTGGGTTCAGCATCTGACCTACACTGAGCGCAGACCTGAATGTAACAAGGTGGATTTTCTGTAATGACAACCACCTCCGCCTGCACTGACTGCACCCAAGATGGCCCGCCTTGGAATTCTGCTGTCCTTGCCTACTTGACTCTTCTTTGTTCTTGCCCACTTGGCTGTTTCTGCCTATTCACTTCATTACCTCTACTCAGATCTCCTATAAAAGAGCCCCAATTCTTGCCAATGGTGCCGTAGCTTTTCAGAAGCATGCCTAACCTGCTGCCATCAGAATGTCCTGTTGTTGAGTACAACAAAGGCCATGCCCTTGCTGTCTCTGCCTTCTGGTGGTTTCCTCAGACTCTCTATTAGGCAGGGCATTACTCTGCCGGAACATGAACACCTGCATAACAGGGTCATAGTAGTCTACTCTGATTTTAAGAGTGGGAGTGAGTACAGTATGTACCTGTAGATACTTGTGAATCTGATCTGTAATTATGGAGATAAACTTACCCCTGCTGGCTGTATAGTGGAGATAATATAAGGGTCACCTAGGAGAAAATGAAATCTAGTGCAATCATTAAGAATTCAGATTTCAGAATTAAGTAGCTAAAAGTTTGAATCCAATATCTGCCAATTACTATTGTGTGATCACTTACAATGTGTCATTAATATGTTCTCTCTCCTTCATACCTTGGCTCTATCCTATATTTCCAATCTCATCTCCTGCCACTTACCTTTTCATCTACTCTCCCCTCCTATTCCTCCTCACTTCCAACACTTGTGTTTTAACCAGATGGAACTACCTGGGAGCTTGTTAGAAAAACTTCACCCCAAACCTAGTATATTGGAGTCTGCACTTTATGAAGTGCACGTTGAAGTTTAAGCAGCATTGGGTCTAAGCTATTTCTTGGAGTTTTGGTTCCTGAAAGAAACTGTGCCACAGTCTAGCCTCTGAAAGCTGAGTATCTATAAATATCCTCTGGGAAAGTATGATATGGTTTGCAATTTGAAGTAGTCTTTGAATAATTCTTGGAATTGAACCCAGTTAAACAGTGTCTAAAATAAAGGATCCTTGAGTATCCTGTCTTACTTTGTCCCCTTCATTCCTTTGAAATTCATTCTGTTACTCCCTCCTCATCTTCTGGGAGTTTCCTTCTGAATCCAGAGAAAGCCTCCTCACCTGGGAGGAGCTTAAGTAGATTCAGTCAGATGACTGCTATGAGTAATGAAGGACAGTGTCATGTGGGACATTGGGACATAGAAGTTCAAAGACTGGCTTTCCAAGGACCTTCTTATTTACTTGGAAAAAGATAAATAAATATTCAGAGTAACATCATTTTATGCCTTATATTCTGGGTAGCCTTTTGTCATCTACTATCAACACTTGTGAACCTTTGCAATAATTCTGTGCTTATGTTAGCAGGAGTGGCTTATTAGCAGATCCAAAGATGTTAAGGATTTATCAATGTCATATGTCTTGCAGCTCAAAGTCTAGATTTTTCTTCATTTAAAATTTGTGTCATGTTGTGCCTCCTAATATCAAATTAATCTAATGTAAAGAAAAATAGTATAGGATTGATTGCAAGAGTAATTGCAAGAGAAATAATTTGACTAAAAGAAATTGAGGAGGTTTTAGTGAAGAAAGAATTTAGGGGTCTTTAAAAGATGAGCAAGGTTAATCTGGACAGAGAAAATGAATGGGAAAGAAAAGAGAGAAGAGGCAGAAAAGCAGAGTCTGTTTGAATGGTGCTTCTTTGGCAATGTGGAAGAGATTGTTTCCATACCATTGAAGACGCACCTGAACTTTACAGGAGTGGACACCGTTGTTCAAGGTGGAGGCACCACCGGGATTCGTTTCTGGCAACAAGGTGCTGCAGCAGTCAGGGAGGCATGAGGGCAGAGAGCTAAAGCTGGTAGGACCTCAAGGTAGACTTAGCATAATTTCGAGTTGAAAATGGGACCAACTGAAATATCACCGGGCACTGGTATGTGGGTTGGGGGGTTGGGGGGGGGTGAGATGGGGGGTGGGCGGGAGGAGGAATCAGGCAGTTACCGGAGAGGGTTTAACGTTGTTAAACCAGGACACTCCCGGCCAAACTGGGAGGTTTAGTGACTAACAGCAGCGGTGGCAGGGTCGAGGCCAGGTTGTGTTATAGGCCACCACGTTTACTTTTTAAAGGCGTATTGTTTTGAGTAGTTGGGAACAACTTCCCTCACCCTAGAGGAGTGTGGGAAGATGGTGTGCAGGACCCCGGAGTGTGAATTTCAGGAAGTGGTGGATCTCATGATCAAAGAGAAGCAGGAGCATTAAGAGAGGGAATAAAATGCTGGCGATTAGCAAGGTAGTTGTTAGGGGTGCAGAGACGCTGAAGATCTCCACCGCCTTAGACTTCGAAGTGGTGCCTATTGGTCACTAAAAGTGAGAATGGGCCCCGCCTGGGCGGGATGTGTCGCCTCCCTGGGAGGCTCTGCAGCCCCCGCTGGGCCCCCCTAGCCCGGTCTTTGTGACGTGGCCAGCCGGCCTCAGCCCAAGCGGCTGCCAGGGTGGGAGAGGCCCAAAGCGAGTGGCCCCGCGGAGGCGGGTGCGGGACCATGGCAGAGGCGGCTGAGCCCACAGGTGAATCCAAAGACACCGAAGCGAAAATCCAGCAGCCCACGTTAGAAACCGTCGGGGCACAGGATAGACGAGGCCCGCGCTCGGTGCTCAAAGTGTCCCAGCTGCTGCTTCGCGCCATCGCCTCACATAAAGTGTTGACTCTGGCGACCCTTAAAAAGGAGCTGGGAAACGCAGGCTATGAAGTGCGCAGGAAGCGCAGCCGCCACTCGGGCGAGGCGTCCGGGGCCGGCACCCGGGGCACGCTCCTCCGGGTCAGCGGCAGCGACGCCTCTGGCTACTTCAGCGTCTTTAAGGTCCCGAAGCCGAAGAGAAAGCCCGGACGCCCGAGGTTGCAGGAAGGCGTCCGCTCTCCCAGGAGGAGCCCCGCCCGGCTACGGGGCCCGCAAAGGTGTCGCGTGCAGCGCCCGGAGGCCAAGAAAGCCAGGCAGGTCCGGAGACGCCCGAGGGTGAGCTCGCCGGCAAGCAGGAGGGTGCGGAGGGTGCAGAAGGTGCCGCCCAGAGCCAGGAGCAAGGCGGGCGTGAGGAGAGGACGGCCCGTGAGGGGCAATAGCAGACCGAGGACCCGAGATTCGAAGAGGACGAGCACAAAGCCCAGGGAAGCCAAGGAGCGGGACCAGGAGAGGCCGGTAAAACTGACCACGCAGAAGTCAGCCCCGGTTCAAAGCGACCCTCCTTCTAGCCAGCAGAGAAATAACCCCGACCCAAGGGCAGTTCGGGAAAGTCCTGGGAACGCAGCTGAGACTCCGTAGTGTGAGACAACTTTCTTTACTCTGGGCACCTACGCCTGTCCCCATCGGCGCTGAGGGCAGCTCTCACACATTGAAATGGTGAAAACTATTTACAAGTCCTTTCCTCCTTTCTTTTTTGCGGCACCTGGAAGGGGAAGGGTGTTTGTGGAGGTGAGTGTCACAGGGGCCAGAAGGATGGAGCCAGAAAAAGGAGTTGGGGTTCTGTTCTTGTGGGCCCAGTCAGTTGCCTTTCAGAGGGAAAGAAGAAAATCAGGAATGTATAGGATTAGAAACAGTGGCGGAATTAATGCTGTACACCCGAGCAAATCCATATTGAATTCTGGAGAGAGGTGAGGTCATATTTGGGACAAGAGAAAACAGTCTTTAGATTGAGTGGGCCTCTAAAGTGTTCTGATTTGAAATCCTTTTAGGAAAAAGTCCCTTCTCTCAAAAATGATTGCAATGAGTTTGTAGTTTTTGCCCTGTCCTGATCATGTATCTTAACTGTGAAAATGTCTTGTATGTCAATCTTCAGTTAAATGCGGTGTGTATGTGAAAGCAGGTATCATGGGGATTGGTTCAGAGTAGGTGCTTGTCACTGAGAATATGAGTAGAAATAATCCTGATGGAGTGATAATCTGCTACAGCAGAAAACTATGCTGGATCAGTACTTAGTGAAACCATGATTCTAGTCAAAGTCCTAACACTGACGTTAGCTGGGTTATTCCCTCGCCATTCAGATCTTGGCTACCTTCTCTGTAAAACATTTGGGTTTGTGATAGGAGACTAGGTGATTTTAAGTATCAGTAAAATAACAGGGAGATTTATCACATCTTCTTTGCTATCAAAATTCAAAAGGGATTATCACCTGGGAAAGTACAAACTTCTAGATGGGAAACTATTACGATGTGCAGATTGCGAGTCAGAAATATGAGATAATGAACAAGTAGATCTTGCTTTTCTTAAGAAAACAAAATATATTGAACACCGCATATTAAATATGGAGTGAATGTCTGACTTATTTTTAAAGTTCTGAATTCTGGGGTTAAGAAGTGTGGGAGTAGTTCCCATGCGCTAGACAGGACACACAGATGGCACCTAGGGAAGTAAAAGTCAGATTAGCTGATTTGAGGAGATGACTTCCTGCTTCCAACCTGGAGGCACCTGGGAGGTGCTTTTCGTTCTTGAAAAGAGTTAAAAGTGAAGGTGGGAGATGGGCAGGTACTGGAACAATCTGTTTTTTCAGAGTACAGCTGGCTTAGCTTTTCACAGGAGAGCCTGATGTCCTCTACAAGGGGAAAGGGTGTGTGTATTAGACAACAACTTCAGTGATGCTGATACTTGTTTCCTCACACCCTCAAATGAGAAGAGTGCATGCTTTGGAGATAATGTGAACTGTACATTTTTCCCCTGCTGGAATTAGGGTAATTATGCTCTTGAAATGTCCGAGTGACAGAATCAGAAAATGGGGAGTCATCTGAAAAGAGGCAATGAGAAACATTGTTGAACACAAACAGGACAAAATGAATCAAATACACGTATTATAGCTAGATGTATTACCCCTTTACAGGCCCAGGGTGTTTTTACCTAAAAAGAACCAGATGGTCTAGAATTAGAAAAACTTTTTTTCTTAAAATAGGATGGGAAAGACACAATGATTTTTCTAGATTTGCTAAGAACTCCCCCACAGTGTGTGTATTTTGATGATTTCTTCATTTAGGCAAACTTCCATTCATTTACTCAGTAGACTTTATCAAGTAAATGCCAGACTCTGACTATATAGTGAATGGTCATTGCAGATTATGGTTCATTGGTAAACTTTAGGGTGACTGTGTGCCAGTGAAATATAAGAAATGACTTTAACTTATTGGTCAGCTCTCCAGATTACATCATAATGCTAGCTGGGTATTTCTGTGAAGTGCTCAAGAATAATCTCATCCCTAGTGTTCACTAATGATTAAGTGCTGCAAGATTCTAGGCCTTTTGCTCGGAATATAGACAGTTGAAAAAAATAATTCCCACTTTCCAGTGCTCATATTCTAGTGGCATATTTGGTAATTTTAGAGCAAATGGAACATCCCTGACTTCAATTCTTTCCTTGCCTTTTAACTCAACCTGCCAAGTGCAATTATTGGACTTTAGAATTGTGATGGACCTTAGATACTCACTAGCATCAAATATTGAATGGTTCTTGAAAGATGTTAACAGAAACACCGAAGATCTTTTAACATGTGAAAAAAAGGTGCACTTTTACTCATAAGAGAAACAAAATATTGAAATAAAATAACATTTTTCATCAGTCAGATGGGCAAAAATCCAAATGTTTGAAAACCTAATCTGTTGTTGAGACTGTAGGGAAGCAGGCACACACATACAGTGCTAGTGGAAGAGTAAATCTCTATGACTCCAATGGAGGTAATTTGACTTCCAAAATGACAAATTCAAATAAACTCTGACTCAGCAGAATCACTTTAAGGAATTTCATCATTTACATATTAATACATTTGTGAAAAGACTCCTGTCCAAGGTATTTAGTGCAGCATTTAAGTAACAATAACAACAAAAATAAGAGAACAAAAAAAATAATCAAATGTCATTAGAGGATTGGCTAACCTGTGAAGCTTCCACATAGGGACACAGCACGTAACTGTAAAAACAGGGAGATTCTTGACATTATGACAAGCTCCCTAAGAGAAGAAAACCAACTGAGTATTCTGCGCTATCTTTTGTATAAAATGAAGGGAAATATATCTTTGTAATTATATAAAGAAATTCTGGAAGGATGCACTCTAAAAACTAAGTGGTTCTCTATTATGAGGGGAAGGTAAAGGGAATTGTCGAGAATTTAAAAAATATTTCAGAATCATATAAATTGTAACTTCTCAAAATAAGGTAGAAATTTCCACACAATTGTCAATTGTAGCCTATTCATATATAAAGTGGTTTGTACTTTTGCATGCATTGTTTCATTTCACCCTCACTTCAGTTTTCAGGATCTTAAGTGAAAAAGCTAATGTTTATAGAAAATGTACAATTTAGAAATTGACTTTTATCTGCGCTCTTTATATGGTTATAGATGTTGAATGGGGCCTCACCATCTACTTATGAATTCTATAAGACATCTTAAGTAGGTAAAGGTCAGAAGTTTAGAATTCATTTCTACACTGAGTGTCTTAATGATTTAGACATTTCTTTGGTGGTGGGGGTTGTCACATATTTTGTGACATATATGTACTTTCAGAACATGAAAACATTTCCATTCGTCAGTGGTCTCAAGATAAAAATGCTCTTCCTCCCCTAACAGTCACAAGGCTCTCTGGTTGGGCTGGAGATCACTCCTGCCAAAGCCTTAGTGCACAGCGAGGGCAGGCAGGCAGGTTGTTTGAGAAATTAATATAGGGGCAGCACCAGATCAATAAAGACTTAAAATGCAGATGATTTGGAAGAAAGGAACTGAAGACTCCAATTGTCAGCACAGGCCTTAGAAGGCTGGGAAAGGCATTCGTAGGAGCATGAGTGAGAAGGAAGTTGGGATTTCAATAGTTGACTGAAGCTGGCGGCTGAGAACGGCACCTCAATGAGCAATCAAACCTGTGTTTCTCCTCCTTTCATCGGTCCTATCCTTCCTGCCTTTTTTGGTTAGGGGAAAGACCAGATGTCAAAAGTAATAATCCAAGTGACTGGGGGATGAAAGTAAGAGTGAATGCAAGAAAATAGGGAAACATAAAGCCTGGAGGTGACAAAACAGCTAGACTGGTGTTCAGAAGGCTGCCAGAGGTATTTGAGAATCTTAATCAACAGGCTGGAAGTTCTTTAAGGCAGCTCCCATGGAAGATCAAGGCCTTTGGGTTGCTCTCAGTGCCTGCCAAGCTTCAAGGGCAGGAGACCATGTATTAGATCAATGGTTGGCAGTTTCCCCTATGCCAGCTTTTCCATGTTTTCTCCAACATCATTTCTTACCCTATCCTCTTCATACCTTCTGCCAGATGCATATCCTCTTCACTCTCAAAGGTGAATGCATATGGTGGATCAAATTCCTGCCTAACTATCTGTACATGCCGCCTCTGGATTCCCCCAAGTCCCCAGTTAGTGTGAATTTGCCTAGGAGCTCAATTTACAGTCACCACCAGCTCAGGCTTCAGACTCAGGCTTCTTAATCTAAGGATCTCTCAAAAGCAGGGTCTTCACCTGAATGACACTGAGACTGAGGGCCTCCTTAAATTTGTGCCCACTCTGGCCTCACCTTGGGTCAGACTTAGTTCTCTGCTACTACAGACTTCAGACTGGATTTGATTGGGAAATGACATCTGGGAAGCCAGGACCTCATGAGAGAGGCAAGGAGACCTAATCTGTGGTGTCTTGAGATTTACATTTCATGAAGGGTCGTCAGGGGGCTCATGTATGACTGCAGAGCTGTCCAGTATACCCCACTCTATTGCAGCCTTTTTATCAGGAGAAAAGATGAGACTGGAGAGACCAGTGGGGAAGAGGCCTAGATAGGAAATAAGTGATACAGCCAATAGTCACATCCTTTATTCAACTGACAGGGACCATAAAGAATGTACTACAGAACCTGAAGAATACAAAGGTCCTCTGTCGGGTAATCTATAGGAATTTCACAGTCCACTAGAGGGATGGCAAGGAGGCATATGGCGTCCCCCCCACCTCCCCCCAAGCTTCTTGAAAGAGGGTGGTTTGATGTACAGGGTCATGAAGTATGACAAGAAAGTGGTAGCAGGGGAGGGCTCAGCTGAAGAACATGCTGAGCACAGGGACTTTGGTCCATTCTGTCTCCTAGGCCTAGAACAGCTAGCACCTCACATCTAGTAAGCACACAAAAAATGGCTTGTAGGATTGAGACCGATTCTCAGGAGCCACAAGACAGGAAAGGGCTAAGAAAAAATAGCAGAAAATGGACAGTCACTTTCACAGCTCCAGCAAGGGAAGAAGAGCCTGTAGGGAATGGAGTAAAGGGATTTGGCAGTACCAGCAACCTTGGCCAAGTCCAGATGAGGGAGGTGTGTTTGAGAGAAAGAGATGTAGAGTGGTGAGACTGCCAGGCAGAAATTTGAGAGAAGACCATGGGAGGTATGAGACATGGAACCTGCTACAAAGGTTTAAGGTCTCACTCTCATCTCCAGAAAATAAACTTGACAATAGGCAGAGAGACAGGAGTGAGTGGACTCATGATGGAATGGAATTGACTGGAAGCTTGAAGAAAGGAACTATAATGCATGGAGAACGAAAGGCACTGGGAAGAACAGTTGCCCTCAGGGAAAGTGGCATTCCCCAAACAAAACAAACATAATACCAAATCACTAAAAAAAAAAAAATGTGGGAGAGAAGAGTAGAGGAAGAGTGCTGTTTACTGGGAAAATGGAGGCGGTTAAAAGGAAAGAGGGAATGAGCCTGACTCTGGGGTGGAAGAAAGCTGTAGCCAAATTTTTCGGCTCTAGGGAAGAAGGGCTGGATTACCTCCCCAAAGAGGGAGATGAGTTTGCAACTGTCAATTCATCCTGTCCTTGTGGGTGTGCCTGGGAGAGAAGTTGGAGGGAGAAGGTTCAGTGCCTGCAAGACAGATGATTTCCCACAGCCTGGAGTGTACAGAATCTTCCAAGCAGAAGGAATTTTTGGCAGAGGTGCCACTGCTTAACTGGTTACCACCTCTACCTAGTGAACAGAATTTGGGTTCAGATCTTGTCACATATTATTAAATAGCTCGGTCCCCTTGTGTCCTACGGGTTTTCTGATACTCCTACTGCCCTGGCCTATCGGCATGGCCAAATTATGGTTAGAAATTCCTTATATAGAAACATGCTAGTTTCCAAATGTAATTGAGAACTTGGAAAACTTTGTTTTTGAAGGGTTTAAGGCAGCTGGTCTAACTCTACTTCTGTGCTCAAAGTCCACCCCCACAACCCCAGTTTCCAGGGCAACTTTTTGGGCCTGGAAAAGGACCAGAGAGCAGAGGAGGACCATTTCCTTGGTTGTCAGTTTTGAGGTGTCTGCTTCTTTTAGTCCTTTCAAATTTCTGGACTTGTGAATCTGCAGTGCCTATTGAAGCCCAGCCCAGCACACCACAGCATTTTGGTAGCTGTTCCACTAGAGTTTCTGCAATTGGTGACTGAGTCCTTTCACTGACTTGAGGGTGGGGAAAGACCTTGGACTTAACAGGAACAGAACTAAGGATCAATAAGCCTAGAGGTGTTGCTGAAAATAAATCTGAAAACAGGGGTATGCAGTTACCCACCCTCCCAATCTGCAGAGAGTAGATACCATTGATTTAATGGAATGTGAATCTCCTAGCAATGATTCTCAAACTAGTGTGTATCAGACATCCTGAGATTGATTGCTGGGCTCCAGCCTGTTTCTGATTCGGTCTATCAGGGAGGAGCCTGATAACTTGCATTCTAAAGTACGTTCTAGGGTGACGCTGCTGCTACTGGCCCAAAGAACACATCTGAGATCTGAGAACTGGTCTAGCCCTCCAGGGAGCAGAAGGGAGCTTTGCCAGCTCCAGTTTGCTAATGGGGCTGAGGGAACAAAGTTCTATACACCTATTTAAAGAGAGCTGGAAAGAACCTGTGTTCTGACACCACTGGTTCTGAGTCAGGGCTCACCTTGCCCTTGGTAGAAATAGGAAAAGTGGTTTGATAGAAGCAATGCTGCAAAGGGAAGGGTTTCATCTCAAATGATCACCCTTTTAACTCCTTGAAGGCATAACACCTTCAACAAGGGAAAAGCTTTCCTTTCAACTTTTACTGTTAGAGCTAAGGCTTAAACTCTAAATAACCCTGGGAAGAGCTAATACTTTGGGTTATATTCTCCAATGTAAAGGATTGATTCTTTGATGAAGTTGAAAGAAGAGGATATGTGGACCCTAAACAAGGTCTCTAGGTATCACAGTGGGAAAAGTTGACAGGTTCCTGTAGATGGACTTCCCTGTTTTACATTTTGCCCAGAAAGAATACAGAGACTTTTTTTATTTTAAAGGGAATAAGGTAGACATATGGCATAAGGGAATTGGGTAGAAGATGTGAGTTGGAAGCTGATTCTCTGTGGGGGAAAAAAAAAAAAAAAAAAAATCATTCAACTCTATTCATCCATCTGATGGCTGTTTCTTGTTTTATTTTTTTGTCCAAGGGAAGTGGAGTTGGACCGAGGTAGAGAAGACAGTGGTAAACCAGAAATAACCTAAACGGCTGCCCTTTATGCAGAAACCCATTGACTCCATGGTGCCTTTCAGTTGCTGGGTGCCACGACTGCACCGACACCGTGGGGCCTCACTTTCTACCTTACAGTTACTAAAACAGATCAAAGACTAGAGGCTGACATGTGGTTATGACGAGTTATAGTCTAAGAGCAATGAGAATCATCTTCCACAAGTCTTTAAAGTTTCTGAAGATCTGGATTTGTTCACATGTCATATCTTTTTTTTAAAATACAGAGTTGAATATAATACCCTTCTAGTCATTAAAAAACGGACTGTTCTTATGTCCTACTGCCTCTGGTATCTTAACCCTTAAAATATTTAGTGATTCTTGCCTTGTAATTCCTCACACAAATATATAATGACTATGTTTGGTCAGGATAACTCCCTTTTTGTGATCCCAGTTTAGTGATTTGAAGGGTTGGCTCTAAACCAGTTAAATTTGTATGCAAGCTGAGTGAATTGCTAATGTCTATTTTTCTCTAAAGGGTTTTTTTTTTTTTTTCCAAGATTCTCAAAAGGGGCTGAGATCCAAAACAGGTTCTGAACCATCACTTACAAAAGTTGATCTACATTAATGAATGAGGCATTGGGGGAGGTAAAAGAAATGGTGTAGTCCAGTTTTACCACTGGAACCCAATACTTTACTGTTCCCTGGAGCATCTCCTAATACTGATCCTAAAATGCTTTTGTCTCCGAGGATCTAAGGCAAGGCCACTTTGCAAAAGGCTGGCAATTTTGCTCTATTCCCAGGAACATAAGCAAGAGAAGTGCCTATCAGGGATAGGAAGCTGCTCTGAGCAGTGGAGGGAGGTGGGGGCTGGGTTGATTAAGCCATTTCCTCTAATAAGTCCTGTCAGCAAAATGACACTATTTTCAGCCCGACTTGGGTCCAGGATCCTAAGCAGCTGTGATTCACCCATGTTTCCAAAGCAAATGGGACAGTCATTAACTAGATGTTTGCTGCTCACTTCCTCTTGCCTCTCTGGTTATTTCTACCAATTGTGGTGAAGAAATAAGTGTTAGGGAAAAATGTAAGCATTAAAAAAAAAAGTCTCATTTCTACCCTCTTTGCTCCTGTCTCCCTGACCTCAAACTGTTCTTACATATAAGTTACTGAAAATAGTGTTTCAAATTATAAGATTGGTACGAGCACATCACCAATAAAGAGAAACAAAGACCAGCCCATCAACTAAAAGATGCTAGAATACTTAATACAAGTCCTGGAGTTGAGTCTTAGTGTGGACACCTTCCCAGAATTAGGGGGAAACCAACTAGAAAGCTCTTTACCCTGCAGAATCTGAAAAGATAAACCATAGTCATTTTCCCTAAAGTTCTGTCTCTGGGAGAATGAGCTACTCAGAGTAACTCTGCCCCAATGACGAGGCAATCGAGTCAAAGATGAGTGATGACAACAACTTGCAAGTACTCTGATTCCTGCCCTAAGTTCCCAGCATTTAAAACAAGACAAAAACAAAAACAAAAACCCCAAGCCCACTCAGCACAAAGCTTCTATTTGTATCTTGGTTGAATCAACAAGAAACAAGGGTGTCTCTTCCCAGGTGCAACTTAATCCATCACTTGGCCCTTTCCATTAGGGATCCCTTATTCAGCTTACTTCCTATTTTGAAACAAAACCAACTGAAGCCCCCTCCAACCCCACTACCCTCATCCCCAGAACACAGCCCCTAGAAAACCTAGTTTGTATGGTTTGCACTTTGCATGCTCTTTTCAAAGACCCTGCACAGATACACACAGACACAAAGACACAGTCAAGAGGAGATGGGGCTGTTCAAGGGAATAAAGTTTTGTTTTTCTTCTGTGTGGGTCTGGTTTACTTGGGGGGTAGAAGGTTCATCTCTTAGCATTACAGCGTGATGTATGTCCGGATGAAGGGAGGAGGAATAAGGGGATGGAACATTAGTTTCTATTTTTCCAGCAGACGGTGGTGGTGAGAGGCGGACATATATTCAGATGATCAGGGTAGGGGTGACGGACCCACACAGGAAAGGTCTGGCCCTCTGGTTTCAATTGGGGCTCTTGGTGTCTGATCACCATCTCTAGTTTCCCCATTACTCTCTACCCCAGGGTTCACCAGAGTGTGTTTCACAGTCACCAGTTCTGTGGGATGTGAGAGAATGGCTATTGAGGTCAAATGCGTTTAGGAAACACTGCATTAAAAAGTTCAACAATTGGCTTTCCTACTCAAGTGTTCAGAGCCTTTAATATGCTAATATAGTCTTCCTCTTTCTATCGAGAGAGAATATAATAGGCATAGTGTATACAAGGATGATACTGAAAATATTTAACAAATGATTTGGTATAGGCTCCAACCAGTCAAAATGAACCTCAGCCATAAACTGCTGGTATCACTGCACCCTGTGGAGCGGGCTCAGGCTGAATATCAGCCCATGTAGGATGCACTATTTCCCAAACATTTTGCCTGAAAACTCTATTTACGTGGTATCTCACAGAAGTGGTGAGAAGTGTCAGCTGATCTTTCTAGGCATGGGGCCAGAGCTCACATTCTGGCTCGTGGGTTCACAGCTCTGCCTAGAGACTCCTGGTAGCACCAGCTGATAGATGTGACCATAGCTTTAACAAAAACAGACTTCAAAAGACAGATGTCCCTCTGTCCCAGCTGCTCCGGGGACCTGTTCCCTGGTGGGTCAGCAGGTGCCTGTCCAGGTGATGTTTGCGGCCAAAGCTCTTTTCACAGCGAGGGCATTGGAAGGGCTTCTCCCCAGTGTGGGTCAGCCAGTGTCTCACCAGGTGGTGCCGCCGGCCAAAGCTCTTCCCACACTCAGTGCACACATGGCACTTTGGCACTGACGGAGCGCGCTGCCGCCTCCTCGCCGCAGGGTTCTCACCCACCTCTCGGCCCCTGCAGGATCTGCCTTCTGCGTGCACTCTCTGGTGGCTGGCCAGATGCGAGTTGCACCGGAAATTCTTGCCACACTCAGAGCACCTGCTCGGTTTGTCATGTAGGTGGGTTTTCTGGTGTCGGATCAGGTGATGTCTTCGCCCAAAGCTCTTCTCACACTTGAGGCAGCTGTAGGGTCTCTCCCCAGTGTGCGTTTGCTGGTGCCTGGCAAGGTGGGAGCCCCACACAAACTGTTTCCCACACTGGGGACATGTGTGCGGTCTCAACAGGGAATCCATCTCTGTGCTACACAGCAGGTTTGAGAAGCTATCTTCCTGAAGCAAAGGTGGTCTCAGGAGCATTCCTCTGGAGCTCCTGGGCATGGAATCCCAGCTCTCCCCCTGCTCTGGGTTCCAGAGAACAGTCTCTTCAGACACACTAGATAACATTCTGGGAGGTTCTGCTTCTAGTTCAGGGGTATCCCCCTCGTGCTCACTTCCATCTCCTGTGGAGAAGGGAAAATACCGACCCCAAGAGGAGCGTCACAAAAGAGTACCTTGGGACCCCAGTCACAGGTGAGGTTGTGATGCTTGTTGGGGTCTAATCCTCACCCTAGAAGGCCTGAGAGAACAGATTCTAAAGATGTACAAGACAGTGCAAGAGGTGGAGAAGTGAAAAGCCTAGTCATAGGAAGTAGATTACCCAATTTTGAATTTCAGTTTTCCCACTGCAAGCCTTCATTTCTTCTGTAAAATGGGAATAATTATAAGATAGATGTTATAAAATGATTAGCACAGTATCTACATAGCAAGCACTTAGTAAATGGTCTGTGCTATTATTATGACTGATCTATTACTGTTGCTTCTCTACCACCACTTTGCCACCATTCATCACCACCTTCCTGCCCAACCAAGAACAGGCAGCGCTAAGGAGTATGCTGCGATCATCACTGTCTGTCAGCAATACTAGCGACACCACGGAGGGCATGTCTGCAATGACCAGGAGGTGGGACAGTAACAACCAACATGACTGAGTGCTTATATGTGCCTAGCACTGTTCTACTACATTCATGTATTTCAAGCTCACAGTAATTTATAGATGAGGAACCCAAGGACGGGTTAATGACTTTTGCAGAGACCACAGATACTGTCCTACATGCAAATCCAGTTTGGCTCTAGAGCCTGTCCTCCAAGTCATTCTATTCTACTGTCTTGCTTTTGAAGAAGAATATCTCTAAACCTTTAGATTCTATAGTTCTCTGAGACAGAGGGATTAGAGGAAGATGTAATAATGGCACTCCAAGAGGGGTGAGGCAGTGGCTGTATACATCCTTACCTGTATATGTGACCCTCAGGATGTCCCTCTCTTCTAAGTCCTGGGGGTCAGGGACCCATTGTTCTTCTCCTCCTTCTAGCTGAGAAAGCATGTCCAGTTTGGGTATTGGAAATCCTGCCAAAAGGAGAGGAAAACAGAGATATCAAGAAGTTCACTTTAAGTCTACAATTCTGTAAAAAATCTGTTTCTTAGATTATTTCTTGGAAGTCTGGATAAAAGGCCAGATATAGCCTGTCCCCAGCTCCCACTGAAGTTCTTCTTCTGTCTCCTAGAAAATCATACTCTCCTCACTGAGCCTGTTCTCTTCCACTCAAATTTCAAATACATTTAGCCCCAATGTTTTTTTGATCATCACTACATTTAATTAGGCCTATTATATCTACTCCACCCCCTGCATCTCATCTTCCCCTACATGGTTTCTAAGTTCCCAAGGACTCAGTTTCTCTCTTAGATGCCTTTCTCTCTGCAAGAACCTCCCAATTCCCAATCACGAAGAGCCTAAAGTTCTCTATAATTCAGCATTATTTGCTATTTTTTTTTTTTAGAAATGACACTTTACTTCTTTTCTCTTTAGATTATCCCTCATGTTCTTTCTCTCGGGTAAGCCTAGATAGATTCCATGCCAACGAAAGAACCCTACACAGACACCATCCAATAACCCTGAAGCAGATGGCACGATCCTCCCAGAGTACAATCTTTTAGTGAGTGGAGAAAGTCATGCTTACTTAGGGAGACTACTATCCCACAGTTTTCCTGCATAACATATTCTCCATAAAAGTCTGTCTGAGAAGGATCCAGGCTCCGCCACTCCTCCTGAGAAAAGCACAGTGACACATCCTTGATGGTTACCAGGCCCTGAAACAAAATGTAGCATGATGTGTCAGTAGCCATTCTTTAAGGAAACTGGGATCTCAATGTTAAAGGCTGAGACAGCAGATGAGAGAGGAGGATCTACAAAAAGAAATGGCTCCAGAACCTGGGCTCCTAATCACCATACTATGAGTCCCTGGGTAGGGCACATAGTTTGGGTTAAGTGGAGAAGAGGGCGCTGGTCAGTCAGTGAGTAAGTGATAATGTCTCTGGAGGACTTTCTCTAAAACAGGAGAAAACTCATTGCTCCCTTGTGGAACTACAGTGAATAGTATCTGCCCAGTCTCTTCTCTGCCTTACTTTTTCAATCCTAGGAATTGTGTAACAGCTCCTCCTCCACTTGACCTTTCTTTTTCTATCAGCACAAAATATCTCAGGTAAAACACCTTTTCTTGTCCCTCTCCTTCTGCCATCATGTCATATCCTTATGTTTTGATGCAGCCTCGTACGGTGATTAGGAGCGCAGATTCTGGAGCCAAAGGACTCCTAGATTAGCCACTTATTAGGATAGCCTAACACAAGTGTCTAATCTCTTCCTGCTCCAATTTTTTTCTCATCTGTAGAATAAGAAGTTGAATTTCTCTCAGGATTAAATGAGATACAGCAAGCTCCATGGTAAGAACTCTGGGAGTCCAATTATTATTATCTTTCCATCTTTCCCCTATTATCTATCCATATCTTCCCATAGCTGGCCCATCGCCTTCTGAATCTAAACCTATTTTCTCTCTTTGGCTCTGCCCTTCTGTCTTCTTTTCCAAAAATGCTTGCTCCACCATCCACTCACTCCTCTCCACTTATGTTCTTCCAAGCTTCCTCGGGTCATCTTTTCCTAATTTTTTTTCAGATTTGTTTCTTAAAGGACATTAATGAATTGTTCTTAAAATCCTCTATGGATAGTATAGACATCCATTAAAAAACAAACAAACAAACCCTGACCTCAAGGAATTTCCCTTTTTATTATTCTTCCATTCACTTTTTCAGAGGTATTATGAGTCTCTTGGAAAGGGGTAGAATCTGTTCAGTTATAAGATGAACATACTATTAGTGACCATGTGCAACCACAGATCAATGGGGAGATGCTAAGACTTCAGGAAAGCAGCATGGTGAGACCCTAGGAGAGGCCAGGGGACCCGCACAGCCCACCTGTGATCCGGCTGCAAGGAGTGCAGCTGCCATTTCCCAGTCTCCGGTGCTCCCCTCCTGGGGACCAGCTGGAACCCACGGAGCTGGAGCCAACTGGGCTGATGAGGGAGAGAGGAACCATTAGAGATGAAACTTTCCCAATAAGAATCAGAGCCCATTTTAGAGGGGTTTAAGGCACACACTTTCCTTATAACTATGCCCTTAAACTCAAATGCATAAACGTAGTAGAAGAAGCCTTCATTCAAAATGGTCTGTATAGTATTGGGTGGTTTTTAGTAGAGCTTTTATGTCATCCATCTATATTTAACTAGCTCGACTAGCTGTGGTTTGAAGCTATACTATCTGAATAATTTTCATCCAGTAAAGTGTATCTTACTATTGTGTTCTGCAAGTCAGCAGTGTTCCTATCACTCCCCTTGTCTCCCACATTCAGTACTCTCGACCATGCACTTGTAGCATGTGGAGGGAGCGATGATGTGATACATGGAATATGCTTAGTGACATGGTTTACAGACTCCAGAAACTTCTTACATTCCTATGATTAGGGCCCAGGAAGAATGGACTAGTTCTGGTCATGCAGTTCAGTCCATGGCAATTTGGGAATTTTTAAATCTACCTTAGAAATAGATATTAGGAGACCACTCTTTGCACAGTGATCCCTGCACCCTGACCTCCCAGCTCTCACCCTTCTCCTGAAGGGACTGCGGCTCCTCTCCAAGGTCACAGCGCAGGTGCTCCAGTGGCCCAGGTGCTGTTCTCCATGGCACCTCTTCCCGGCTTCTCCTTTCCACCTGGGGCTCTGCTCCATCCAGCTGGACATTCATTGACTCCCATCCTGTCCCCAGGGCTGCGGTCTGTTCTGAAAGCATTTTTGCTACAAATCCAAATTGTGACCTGGAACAAATTCATATGGGCTTGTGTTCATGAAAATGGAAAGAAGTGATATTGTTAAGGGAGTTACAGAGAACAGCCTCAAGGATAAAAGTTGAAACTGGGTAAGAGGAGCCTAGTGAAAGATGAACTTTAAAAGCTTGATGTGTTCCAATCAACTCAGCCTAAGACAGGCTTCTTGGAGGAACTAAGAAATTAACAGGTGCTACTTAGCAAAGTTATTAACAGCTATTATGGGGTCCTCATAGTAGAAACAAGATATCCCTGGGGGCTGGAAAAACTTCATTTAAAAAAACTTCTGGAATTTCAAAAGCTATCCATTTAATTTCAGCCACTGAAAATACAGTAAAGTAAGCACTCTGGAAACACAAGGAACAGATGTACATGAACTACACTCAACAAAAATGCTGCTGCAAATGCCATTCTCATCAACTGACTTAAAATGAAAAGGTTATTATAAGTAGGTGCCCCAGCCAGAGGGGATGTGTGTGTGTATGATGAGCATAAACTTCTTTTATGAGGGTGACCCACATGCTTCACTTAGGAAAAGCCTCAACAAAGAGACTTTCAACCTGCGACTCTGATGTAGAAAATGAGAACAGGTAGTAAACATAGTAAAAGATCACTAATTTGGAAAGCAGGTGTAAGACTCCAAAACAACCTTAACAGATGAGAAAAATCATTGGTCAGTGAGGAGTTGATGTCTCATTGGGAAAAGTAAAGAACAGAAATTTCGTACCTGATGGAAAAAGGAGGAGCAGTTATTGCTAACATAACTCTGGGTTGAATTAACAAGAACTGGAGACACAGGAAAGAATCAGTCAGATCTCATTTGAACAATATATTCTATTATAAAGGGTATAGGAGGCCAGAGCATGTTGACTGGAAGAAACAAAAGTAAAGTAATGGATGGGAGATATAGCCACTGGGAAAAAATGAAAAATAGTGGACATAATTTTCTCTGTCTAGATAGAAAGCTGATGAATGATGCTACCAATGAAGAAAATGAGAGGCATGTCTATTTCCATATAGCTCTTTTTGACTGCAAGAGAGGATCTTTAGTATAGATGCTTGGTGGCTCAGGGGTTAAAACTGTATGTGAGATGCAGTCCACACAGAGCCCAAGGACCCCAGTTTGCAGCCTGGGACTGGGGGTGAGGATTAAGGGGGTGGGTGGGGATCTAAAATATACAACTAACTAAATAAACTGCTTCTTTTGTTCCTTCCTGGCTGCTGCCTGTTGGTCTTCACTCCGGCCTGCTTGCCATCCTCTTTTAAAAAAATCTTAACAATCCTGCAGTTCTTTCCTCTGGACATCTTGGGAGCAGAACAGGTCCTCCCTGTGCTATGACAGGGGACTCCCTGCCTTATGGCTGAGACATAGTCTATGAGACTGAGAATTCTCTTTCTGCTTGGCACCATCAGATTTTTGTATCTTAATCAATACCCAAGCTGTTAGTCAGTGAAAAGCTCCCCAAAACAGGTCAGAACTTTGGTAACTGTCATGGCTGACTCCCATCAATTCTGGGTTTGCAAGGACCCAGAAGACCAGGATAGGTAATGACAGATGTCAAGTTGCTTATTTTCTTGGCTATTTGTCTTTGACAAGAGAGGGAGATGGGAACCCTAAGCCCAATGCACAGGAAGGAAACAAATTTTCCTTTCATCTCGGAAATCCAAAGATGTCTCATGGGGTCATCTTGGATGGATTCCCAGCTGAGGAGGTTTCCTTTTCAGAGACTTCTCATGAGAAAGGAAAATTCCCAATAAAGCAAGAAAGGGACACTTCCATTTTAACACTCCTCTGGATTTGAGCCCTTGTATAGGCTTAACTTTAAACCTATAAGGTACTGATTTCCCTGCTTCATCTGAGGTCTTCCTGTTTGTCTAGCTCCTTTTACAAGCCCCCCTCCCTGCCAGGCTTTACCTCTCGCTAAATATGGGCACCTGTCTCAAACGTGTCTTTCCATTTCCTCGGCAGCAGAGTCACTTGGTGGGAAGACTCCTGCAGAGTCCATGAGGCCAGCTGTGAGCCTCACCCGTCTATTGCCAGAAAACCTGTGGAAGGCTTGGCAGAAATCTCAGCAGAGGCGGGAAGAGTACTTATCCTCAGGCAGCATTTCCTAAGATGGTCCCTCTCTCAGAGCCAGCATGTGGGCAGTAAAGGTGTCAGTACTAACCCGGTCTCTCGTGGTTCCAGAATGATCCCTGGCTTTACCAGAGGTCCGGGTTCTAGAGCTTTCATTTCCTCCTTTTCCTCACATGTCTGGGGGGCGAGTCACCCGCAGAAGGAAGTTTTTCAGCGAGTGGGATGGACAGAGAAAGGTCCTGTTATCCAAGTGAGTAGCCCAAGGGCACCCGGGCGAGTGTCGCTCGGACTGAGAACCGGGCTCCGGGTGGGGCGTGGGCGGGACGGGCGCCCGCTCCCGAGTAAGGTTGCTCCTTCCTTCCCAGTCACTGTGCCCCGGAGAGCGTCAGGTTTCAGAGAACCCGGGAGAGGCAGAGCCGGAGCAGGGGAAGTGAGGTCAGAAGACAGGTTTCCCGTGCAGCGTGGGCAGGAGCAAGTGAGGAGAAAGGAGCCATGGGGTAACCTGTGCGCGAGTGACAGTGGCGGCGACCCGCGGGCCTGACAGCCACGATGGGGACCCGGGAGACGGAGCGAAGGGGTGCACAGGCTGTCAGTGGGGCCGATCCCCGGGAGAGGCAGCGGCGGGAGGCCGCGTCGATCCTCCTCCCCACCCCCATGAGTGACCAGGCCCCCGCGCGCCGCCCCGGGAAGACAGGCGTCCATCCTTCCAGCTGCACGCCCTCGGGCCCGGCCCCACTCACCCAGGTCGGCTTGGCCGGCGGCCCGGTGCCTCCCTCCTGCGCGCCGCCTGCCCCTCCCCTCCGCGCTGCGCTCCTCGGAGCCCGCGGCCGCAAGCCGGCGGCAGGCGGAGACGGCGGCCCGGCGGGCGCTGCGGGGCGGGCACAGGAAATCCCCGCCCGCTTCCGGGGCTCGGCGGCCGCGGCGGCGCGGGGGGTGGGCTGGGGGTGGGCTGGGGGCGGGGCCGCGGCTCCGGCGCTCCGGGTCGGCCGCGCCCCAGACCTCGGCGCCCGCGGCCGCCGGGCAGCGCCCCTCCCGGCGCTGCGATCCTGGCCTGCGGGGGCCGCTGGTCAGCGCCGTCTGCCTGCCCGACCGTTTGCCGTCCCACCCCTTGGCCTCCCCCGTGGTCTTTGCACAGGGTTCATTAACCACCTCGCGTTTTACCAGCCGCTCGTGGGATAGCTGGCAATCACTGTGGGAATGGGGACGCCAGACAGCCCTTTGGAATTCCTCAAGGAGCTTACCTTGCAGGTTTCAGGGTGGTGAGGGCAAAGGGCTTGAGCAAGCACTGAGAGTGACCAGTTCTGAATGAGGACGTTACCGCGATGCTGCTGTCTGAAGCAGGCCTTGCAGCTGCTTTGTCCGGTGGGCTGGAGCCCCCGACTACATGCGGCTGCTGCGCGCTCTGTATTGTCTGGTCCAAATTCACACGTACTGTAGCCTGCGCTCCGGATTTAGAAGACTTACTAAATGTCAGGTAGCTAATAAGCAATATTTTGGGTATGTTGGGTTAAGTATATTATTGACATTCATTTCACCTTTTAACTTTTAAATATGGCTACTAAACACGTTAAATTATAGATGTGACTATCATTTCTGTCGCAGAAAGACTTGGAGAGCGACTTCGAAGCAGTAGGATGAATTTGAAAAAGATGGGAAGAGCCTCTACAAATACAATAAACACATTACCATTAGAATCTGTTTATAATCTACAGCCTTGTTTAGTCATTAGGAGACTTCTGTAAAAAAAAGTATAGATTTAAAATAAGGGATTAAATTAAGGCATAGATGAGGTCATTCCTTTAATACATATTTATTTTTTGCTATATGCCATTCACTGGACATAAATATTGGGAGCCAAAGATCCTGAAGGAATTGTTTGATTCAAGGATAGTCCTTTGCCATGAAATACATGCTAAAATGGAGGAATATACTCTGTACTAGGAGCAAAGAAGTGAGCATATATGGAGGGAGGTCTTGGGGTACAGAAGAGTGGAGAGGGTTTCTATAATGAGAATGAAGAGATGTTCTGGGTACAGAGGAGTGGAGAGGGATTCTATGAGAAAGAAGAGATGTTCTAGCTATGCAGCTGGGAAAAGGTATAGAGCATAATATGCTAGCAGATCTTAGGGTGTGTGAGGGGAGTGATAGAACCAGAATTTGTACCTCAGACTCCGGAACTTAGTCCAGGGGTCTTTTCATTTATGTTACCACTGGTGATAAATACAAGGTGTGCTAATTGGGGGTAGGTTAACAGTTGCCGTGTCTCAGTGACTTAACACCATAAAGACTTAAGTTTCATACAAGTCACAGCGTGTAGCAGGTTGGCTGGGGTCAGTGGGTAAGGTATCTGCTCCTTTCAATCATTGAAGGACCAGTTTTCTTTTATCTCCTGGCTTTACCATCCTCTGTTGCCTTGGGATTGTCCAATCAGTGTGTCCCAGATAAGGGAGGAGAGCAGTAATTGCTTGTGGGATAAAAGGCAAAATTGACAATTGAGCCTTGGTCTTTGATTTATAATCTGGTGCACCTGTCACCAGAGTGGCACCTTAAATTTCACAGCAATATATGGACAAATTTAAACTCCTATGCAGTCATGCACTGCAAAAGGATGTTTCATTCAAAACAATGATGGTTCCAAAAGTCCCACTGCCTAGTGACATCGTAGCCATTGCAATATCATAGCACTGTAGCATTTTACAGACAACAGACTTAAAAATCTTGCATTTGCTTTATCTTTTGATAGCATTTCCCCTTACACTTGACTTAATCTGTGTTGTTTTGTCATTCTGGGCCCTAAGCATATATAATCCACTGCTAATGTTGCCAGTAAGAGGTCACATGGAATGATTGTCCTGGAAATGAAAATAAAAGTAAGTAAGGCCTCCTAAAGCAGAAAATCAGTGATCCTGCTACACGTCAGTCAGGTATATCCCATTCCACCACAGCTAGAAATTTGAAGAACGAGAAAAAGCCATGGAAGCTGCTAAAGGATCTGCTTCATTGAGAACAATAAGACTAAAAAAATTTAGAGAGGATTATATTAAATATGGAGAAATTTCTCATGACCTGAACTGAAGACCAGACACACACATATCCCACTCAGCACCAAGGCAAAAAGTTTGTGATGTTGAAAGAAAAGATTGGATCCTATGGTGATGTCGAATTTAATGCTAGTTCTGGGTGGTTTAAATGATTCAAGAATTAGCATGGATGACATAATATGAAAGTGAGAGGTGACCCTGTGAGTGCTGATGCAAAGGCAGCCGAGAAAATTTTGGAAATTCTAGGTAAGTTGATGATGGAGGAAAATTACTTGCCAGAGCAAATCTTCAATATGAATAACACTTCCTTATTTTAAAAATGGATGCTCAAAAGGACTGTCATCCATATATAATTAAGTCAATGCTGGGTTTTAAGGCTTTTAAGGACAGGATCACTGCCTTGCTTTGGGTCAATGTAGCAGAGTACACATCAAAATTCTTTGTGTTCTGG
This sequence comes from Solenodon paradoxus, assembly GCA_004363575.1. Classification (NCBI taxonomy): domain Eukaryota; kingdom Metazoa; phylum Chordata; class Mammalia; order Eulipotyphla; family Solenodontidae; genus Solenodon; species Solenodon paradoxus. Next base: position 58,674 of record RJWH01003177.1, on the reverse strand, counting down.
CACAGTGAGAACCCCAAGACCATCAAGTTCATCCATAAGCTTGCATTGCCTGTGTAGAGCAGGAATAATCCAGAGTCCTGGATGACCCCACTCATCTTCTAAGACGCCCTCCTGAATTGCTGTGCTGGCAAAATGGAGAAGTACTATTCGGAGAATAAAATACCTTTCAAGGTTGTGTTAATCCTGGACGTCCTTCTTTTATTGGTGATCTTCAACTCAGTATCAAAGTGGAGTTTCTTCCTCCAAACACTGCTTCTTTGGTACAACCTATGAATCAAGGAGTTACAGTAGCTTTTAAGGTCTATTATCTGAAGAGAATTTACCCAGGATATTGCTCTGACCATTGAAGACACTTAGAAGATACTGATGCAATTTAGTGTCTCCATCTAGAAACTTGATTAGTTTGGAATAATGTCACTTAAGAATGTATGCATGGCATCTGGAAGAGCACACTCAAGAGTTTTCCATACTTCAAAGGATTTATAAAAAAAATTAATAAGTCTATTTGAGGTGGCAAACATCTTTCACCTGGATGTGGATGAGGATGACATTGAGGGGCTCCAAGAGGTTATTCCTGAAGGATTAACTAATGAGGAGTTGTTGAAATCTTAACAGGAATGCACAGCTTAAGAAAGAGCAAAGTAAACTGCAGGAGAAGGAAAAGAAGAATCCCAAAGAAAATTCAGTGAAGGGCTTACCTTCTGCAGTCCTTAATGAGCTCCTTAAAATTTTGAAAAGATGGCCCAACCACTCAAGTGTTTTCATTAATAGAGAGGAATGTCAGGGTGCATTATCTACTTACAAGCAAATTTATGATGAAAAAAAAGAAGCTAAGCAAACCACCATGGACATATTTGCGAAAAGAGAGACCTTTTCAGAATAATCTGAAAGAATAATCTCAGGCAGGTCCTTCAGGGCATATTCCAGATGATGACAACTCCATGAACGTTATTGTCCCTGAAAATCCTCCAGTGGGGCAAGATGTGAAGACGGAAGGTAATGATGCTGATGATCCCAACCCTGTGTAGGACTAGACTGATGTATGTGCTTTTCTTTTAGTTTTTGATAGACTAGCTAACAACTTTTTAAATAATAAAAACAAGAATAAGGATATAAAGAAAAATTATTTGTGAATCGCAGTATAGTGTGTGTGTTTTAAGCTGTTATTACCAGAGTCAAAAGTTTAAGAATGTTAAAATGTTTACAGAATAAAAGAAGTTACAATAAGCTAAGGTTAATTTATTATAAAAGAAAGAAAAATATTTTTGATAAACTTAGTGTATCCTAAGTGTTCAGTGTTTATAAAGTCAGTAGTAAGGTATGGTGATGTCCCAGGAATTCACGTTCATGCACTGCTTACTAACCTAGAGCAGCTTGCAGTCCTACGAGCTCCTCTTGTAGCAAGTGCCTTACACAGTTGTGCCATTTTACTGTACCTTTTCTATTTCTGGATGTGCTTAAATACACAGATACCATTGAGTTACAATTGCTTGCAGTAGTCTACAAGTAATAGAGTAGGTTTGTAGCTTGAGAGTAATAGCCTATATCTCATATCAGAAGTGTATAGTAGGCTATACTCTCTAGGTTTTGGTGACTCAACTAATTTGTCATTTAAAACTGTTGCCTCCCTGTTAATTTTCTGCCTGGTTAATCTGTCCATTGTTATAAGTGGGGGCGTTGAAGTCTCCTACTATTAATTGTATTGCTGTCAGTGTCTCTCTTTCATTCTGTGAATAATTGCTTTATATCTTTTGATGCTCCTTAAATTGGTGCACAATATTAATAAGAGGTGTGTCTTCTTACTGAATTGACTCCTTAGTCATTATGTAAGGTCCACTCCTGTTTTCGGTTTGTTTTTATTTTTAAGGAAAGGTTCAAGTAGGGTTGAAGATGAGTAGGCAGGCAGACAGAAAGAGAGATGAGGACAGAACATTTATTTACATTATTTAGTTTTTCATCTTGGTTGCTCCTGCTTGTCCTAGGTCCCAACTCGGGTCATTGGAATGTGTGTGGACTACACGGTGGCCTTATCTACTAGACCACTAACAATGCTCACCTCTGTCTTTTGTGACTTTCTTTAATGGGAAGTCTATTTTATCTGATCTGAGTATGGTTGTTCATGGTTTTTTTTAGGTTACCCTTTGATTTTAGGACTGTCTTCCAGCCATTTACTTTCAGCCTATGTTTATCTTTAAAACTTAGATGAGTTTCCTGTATGCAACAGAAAACTGTCTATTTTTATAACCCATTCAGCCATTCCATATCTTTTGATTGGTGAATTTAACCCATTAACATTTAGGATGATTATTGACATGTAATTTTATTGCCATATTATTATTTAGCTGGGTGTTGCAGATAGTACCTTTGTTCTTCTCTTAGTCTTTTCTTAGATACTTGGAAAGTATTTATGTAGTGTTTGTTTTCCCTTTTCATTTCCTTTTTGCTTTTTTTTTTTTTTTAATGAGTTTATGTTTTGAAGTTACCCTGGGATTTACGTAAGATTTTCTATGCTTATAACCAGTTTTAACTTGAAGCAAGTTACTCTTGAATTTATCAGTCCACATCTTCACTTTCCTCCTCCTCACATTTTATATTTTTGATGTCTTACCTCTTCTAAGTATGATTTCTTTTCATTGTATAGAACTTCCTTTAGTATTTCTTGTAAGACTGTTTTATGGTGATGAATTCCTTTAACTTTTGTTTGTAAAGCTTTTTATAATTTCTTAGATTTTAAGGGATAATCAAGCAGGGAAGAGCATTCTTGACTGTAAATCCTTTTCTCTCAGTACTTTGAATGCTACTTTCTTCTGGTCTTTAAATTTTCTGCTGAGAAATCCACTGATAGTCTTATGGGGGCTCTTTGTATGTAACTCATTTTTCTCTAGCAGCTTTTAATGATTTTTTTTCCCCACAGCCCCGGGTATTGAACCCAAGTCCTTGGACTTTACATGGTCTGTACCTTAGCTGTCTAGCCACAGAGGTCTGCAGTCTAGTTTCTCTTAAGATCTCTCTTTATCTTGTTGTTGTTTTCTTTCTTTCTTTTGTCATTTTAATGACAATATGTCTTGGGATTTGTCTGTTTGAGTTTCTTTTTTTGGAACTCTGAGCTTCCTGAGTCCTGGAGGTCTGTTTCCTTTCTCAAGTTAGGAAAATTCTCAGCTATTATATCTTCAAAAACAGTTTCTATCCCTTTCTCTTTCTCGTCTCCTTCTAGGATCCTTGTGATATGAATGTTGTTCCTCTTGATATTATCCCATAAATCTTATATGTTGTCTTTATTTCTTTTAATTCTTCTTTCTCTTTGCTTGTCTTGGGTGCATTCCACTGCCCTATCTTCAAGCTCCCTGATTCTCTTGGAGGCTTCTTCCAGCCTACTGTTGAGAGCCTTTATTGTGTTCTTTAGCTTACCTACCTACTTAAGCTCAATTAATTCTGTTTGTAACAGCCTCATATTTTCTGTCTTTGTTGTAGTTCTACTTTTGTTTCTCCGTTGTTTTCTTGATTGCAGTGAGTATCATTAAAATTTTTGCTTTAAAGTCTTCATCAGGTAGTTTATATGATTCAGTTGTATTCAGATTTCCCCTGGGTTTTGTTTTGATTCATCATTCTACATATATTTCTCTGTCTCTTTTTTTCTGTTTAATATTCTGTGTTTATTTCTGTGAGTTAGGCTTCCCTGATGTAAAGTGTATCAATTTGCACAGTGCAGGCTTGGGGTGTATTGGTCTGAAATAGGTGGATTCCTTTAGTTGTGTGATCTTAGCACTTGTCAGAATTATTAAAGCTCTGGAGCTGTGCTGTATTTGGGTCTGAGAGTTCTGCCTATGGAGTTGGAATTAGAGTCGGGAATACAGAGATTTCCTCCAGAGTCACAGGATTGAACAACAAAACCCACAGCTTGAGACCCAAGAGTTGTGGGCTGAGTCCACAGGTAGGCCACAGTCCCAGCAGAGGCCACTAGAGAGAGAGAGAGAAAAATGTGAACTTGTCACAGCGTAGCACATTACCCTGTGAAAATCTCTTAAGTCCTCCAGAGGAGCATCAGTCCCATCGGGGTGTGGCAAATAAGCCCTGGGGCCTGAAAATGGAAACTCTAAGAAGTATCAAGTATATGACAAAGCTGTTTAGCAGTAATCCAAGTGGTTGAAACTGCTGTTTCCATAAAGCCTTTCCAATGATGTTTTTTGAGAAAGCTGGAGAATGGAATGAATGCTCTTTTCCAAAAATCACTTTGGCTATCAGCTGCAGACCTGGATGTCTGTCACAGGCAACCAGAAAACTAAAACTGAGAGTACAAACAGTCTGACACAATGAGCTAAAAGTGGAGGGGGCACACATTTCGCTATGGATCCTTCCTGCAATGTCAGCCTTCAGTGCCCACCCCATACGAAAGTAACATCTCAGTTCACAAGGAGACTATCCTCTTTTTACTACACACCAAGGTTTTTGGTTCGATTAATGAAAATGAGTTCCAAGGTGTGGGAGCACCTGCTGAGGGGGCAAGTCCTTTAGTTCTGGGAGAAGGTTTGTATCCCTGGAGTCTCCCTATGGACCCTGGGGGGTCTGTAAACAGAGTGATGTGACGCTGAAGCAGAACAGCTTGTCCTACCATTTATGAAGATGTTTGTCCTTTCTCTTGGTGAAGGTGTTGGTCCCAGTTCATTTTCAAAGGCTGTAGTTAGTAAATGGGTGTAGTTTTGTTGTGTCCATGGAGAGGAGGTGAGCTGAAATGTTTTAACAGTCTGTCATTGGAACTGGAATCCCTTACTCAACTAATGATGTATTTTTCAGAATGTATCCCTGCCATTAAGTGATGCATGACTGTATAATGTTACACTATGGTATAATTAAATATGCAATGACTAGCAGACAGAGATTCCATCTTTTTAAGACTTTCTGATGAAAAAGTTTCAAGATCAGCTTTGAAGGCAAACTGTAAGATCATCTTGATAAAGTCGGAAACTGAAAATGTACATGCTGTGGCGTACTGTGAGATGAACACACAGATGTGGAGCTGTCAGAGTGGAGAGAAATGAAATAGGGATGCTGATAGAAGGATTAGAATAGTGGGTCAAGGATTGATTTTTAGTAAGTTTTATTTTATTATGGTTCCTTTTGTTTACATTGCTTTATGAATTTCAGGATAATCAAATTACTCTTGTCAATATGTGTATTACACCACGCCCACTACCAAATTAATAGTGCCTTCACCGCTATCATTTTTACTTTATTTCATCTCCCTCCCCATTCACTACTGCTTTTCCTCTCCTAATCACAGTCTTGCATCATGTGAATTTTATTACATTATATAAATCTCGTTTTTTTTTTTTTTTTTTTTTTTTTTTTAATATTCCCCATATAAGTAAAACCATCTCATACTGTTCATTTTATTTCTGGCTTATTTAGCTTAGTATAATCACATAAAGTTCCATCCAGGTTATTGTAAAAAGTACAATTTCATGTTTTTATATAGTGAAATAGTGTTCCACTAAGCATACCACAACTTCTTTACCAGTCATCTATTGATGGACATTTAAGTTGTGTCCATGTCTTGACTACTGTGAACTATGCTGCTATGAACACAGAGATTTTTTTTTCATTTGCTGAGTCAAGCAATAGGGACTTACTAGATTTAGCTTTATAAGGAAGTAATATACATGATGGGTCTAATTATATAATTTTAAGGAAATTTAGTGTTCTATTCCTCTCCTATTGATAAAGCTCAGAACAATGGAATGAGATGACTTGTGTCCACAGCTGGATTCTAGTGTGTGAAATACAGTTTCTTAGGACATAGCAGTGTTCTTCTTGGTGCTCAGGGAAAGTCCCAGACTTTCAAGGTGCCATGTTCTCTGTTGGATTTCAAAAGACCTTAAGAGACTCAGTCTTGTCCCCATTAGCCAAGGTTCTTCCAAATCTGAACTCTTGCTCTACTGTGATTTGAATAAGCAAGTATACTACAGGTGTTTAGTTTAGGATTGTGCTATGAAAGTTCCTTTATTAGTTAATTGATTTCAATAAATGGCCAGCCTGACTTATAAAAACCTGGTCCGCCATAATGAAACTTTTTCAATTGCTAACCAGAACTTAACTATCATTTATGACATTGTTTTTTTTTTTTTTCATAAAAACTTTTGAAATGATGTCAGAGCTTAATTTTCTACCAACAGAGCAGTAGAGATATCTGCTTCTACTTTCATGACTCTTAGGAAAGAAGACTGAGGGAAGAGGAGAAGTTTTGACTATCTAGTGAGGATTTGATAATTATCGCTTGTATTTGTAGAGAACTTTGCAGTTTACAGAATGCTTTTGTTTATGTGTGATCTTTGTAACCCAAGGAGGTATTATCCTTCTCTCTAGTTTATCATTAAGGAAATAGTGGTTTTGATATTTAAAATGGTAGAACCACCATATTATTTCTATAGTTCTGGGCAGATTTATGCATATAAACCTGTCCTAGTCAATAAAATGAATGTGTTTTATCGACTTTTAAAGTGTTGTTATGAAGGATAAATGAGAAGATACAAATAAACAATTTAATTCATTAAATGGCAAGAGCTAGGGATTGAAGATGGCTAATGGATGAAAACCATGTAAAGATGACATGAAACATATTTTTCTTGAATTTCAGGTAGGTAGGTTAGTTGGAATGGAGTGATCTGGAAATGAGGTGGCAGATTAAGGTGTTTGAACAGAGACTAGAGAGGGATTATAGTTGTTGGTGATCATTTAGAATAAGGTACAGCTTAAGAGTGAGTGACTGACATGTTAGATTAGGTACTTAAGGTAAGAAGAGGTCAAGTTGCTGAGGGATGATTTTCAAAACGTTTAATCACCGATACTAGCATGGACGTGAATTAATCAAAATGGATGTAACTTTAATGCTAGTATAGTGTCCTGGACCAACAACTAGCCCTGGTCCAGTTACCAGCAGTTATGAAAATATTTAAGTATTTTAATAATCATGAAATCTAAACCAGGGCATGAGATGAGCTGTTCACATGGATATTTAAGTCACCAGGAATAATAATAAAACTATAGCGAGTGAGGAGCAAGTTGTTTGATGGAGTCTCTAATGGAAGAAAATCATCACGACTATTTTAGCTGATAGTAACAAGGAAGGGTGGTATGGGGAATGGTTTGATGACATGTTTCAAAGGAGCAGGCTGTTATTTAGGGAGGAAGGAGAGAAATGCTGCTTGAGACAGCAAAGAGGAACAAAGAAAAAACTCCACTTCTAACCCTCAGTGGTGTAAAGCTGTTTTCAAATATATATAGAGAGAGAGATACACACATATATTATTAAAATATGTATTATTAAAGCAAATATATTAAAATATATACGTATATTTGAAAAGTCATTTATATGTTGAAGTAAAAACTTTCATGAAACAATACTTCAGTAACTACATGTAGTATATCATGCTTTCATTCTAGTGTTTTATTTTTATAAGTTTTGTATTTACTACCTACTAAATTGATTTTACAACTCACTGTTAGAAAAGCATTGGTATGTAGGTTGTAGGAGAAAAAAAATAGCCACTGCATCAGAGGACTGGAAGTAAAATAGACTTTGGTCTCAAGCATTAGCCAATTTTCAGTTAAAGAGGTAAAAGGAATATCCATCAAAGAGATTGAAGGATATAAGATTATCTTAGTCTGTTCGGGCTGCCGTAACAAATAACCATAGACTAAGTGACTTATAAACATAAAACATTTATTTCTCATAGTTCTGGCAGCTGAGAAGTCTAAAATGAAGGCTCTGGCAGCAAGTGGCTGGTGAGAACCTGCTTTCTGGTTCATAGATGGTGTCTTCTCACTGTGTGGTCACATAATGGAAGAATGAAGGAGCTTTCTGAGCCTTTTTTTACAAGGTCTCATCTCCCTTTCATGAGTGCTCAGCCTTCATAACCTAACAACTCCAAATACTCTGTTACATTGGGGATTATATTTCAATAAATGAATTTGGGGGGCATTTATTCTCTAGCAAGAATTTGTTGATGACAGCGCTTGAATTCCAGGGGTCATAATGGAAGGAGTTAGAGGTGGGACTGCAAATTAGAGTGATTCAAATGAGGCAATGAAGAGGACTGTAATAGGATAAGAGTTTCTGTGATGAATTCTTGTGGAGAATACTGTAAACAGAGAAACAAGGCATGATGGATTAGTACTCTCAAGGGCAGATCGGTTCTAATTATAAGCCCTTTTTGGAAGTGGTCAGTTTGGTAGTGGTGAGGTGTAAGGGTTGTAAGGGTTAGTGGGGGTTAAGTAGATGAACGTGTTCTCTTTCAGTCATACTGTGGGCCGAGTTAAGACTCGGGGTTACCTTTCCAGAAGTGCCAGAGCTCTTTATGGAGGGACCCTTAAATCATGTTTGGCAATGGGTGGTGGTGGTGTCAAGGCTTATGAAGGTCTGTGCCTTATTCTTAAATCCTCTTGATTTTGATATTGATTGGGGGAGAAAAAGGAATGACTTCTCCAGAAGGTAACAGATTCTTGTGCATTTTTTAAATAGGCACGTTTTAATGGAAAAGAAAAATACTAAATTAAGTAGTGGGCACAAAGGTGTACTAGAAATATCATGAAATTAAATACCAAAATACGTATTTTTTTTAGTCTGGCTGTGCCTCTGTGTTGTCTTAACCTCCTCTAAGAGACTGGCATAGTGCCATCCTTCTTTGTCATGAAAGCTGGTGTAGGGATAAACTAGCTAAGAGAATAGGCACATGGCACACCACTCATAAATCGCTGTTCTAATTCAAGATGTTGGAAAAGGGCATTACTTGGCAGGAAACATTTGTAGTCAGTGCCAGCAGTGGACTAAGTGCAGGCAGCTGTCAGTTAGTGACAGCTAGTGTGACAATCAGGTGTTGCAATCAGATGTTTCATAAGATTTAAAGAATTTTTGGTCGGTGGGACCCAACTAAATAGATGAAAGGAAGACCTCTGTTACTCGTAGTCCCAAACTGAAGAAAGCTTCCATGCAGGGCCACACTGGGGTTGCACCGAGGGTCAGGCATGATGACAGAAAGCTGGAGCTGGAGAGGGTGGCTTATGATAGCAAACAGGATGCAATTAAGTTTGTTATTTATGCTTCCTCAGGACCCGATATTTTGAATAATTCTGTGTGTCTAAGAAAGAAGGGGCTGTCCTTGGGTGTAAGCACGTGGGGCCCTCTGGCATTTGGTTATGTGTGTATTGTAACCCAGGAGTGTTAGAATCTGATAAGGGAAATAGTTTGACAAATTGCCCAGGAATGGAAATTGAGAGTTTTATCCATGACATCAAGACTTGGTCAAGACAGCACTTATGAAATTTTATGTTACACTGTGACAACTTCTGAGTGGTATAATCTCAAACATTTTTTTATAGTGCAAAAACTTACTCTAAGCAGACTTCTCATCGATGTATAGTTTCTTAATTTAGCTACTTGCTTATTAAAGACATGCTTAATTTATGTACGGAAAATATAAATTTTAATTCTATTATATGTGACACTTAAATTATACTTTAAGTAGACCATATTATTCAGTCATTAGACAAATTCCTGGCACTGTTCAATACCCAGTAGCAAAAAGAACTAGAAGCTAGGCTGGAAGTTCTTCTGAGATTATAAATGCTAATAGCATATAATGGGTGGATTATATATACCCACAATCCAGGCTCAAAGTTGGTTTCTATATCAGGTTAGGATTCTTTTATTATTATATGACAATGGTAGGCAGAATTCTAAGATGGTTCCCAATATTTTGGCCTCCTGGTATACCTGTCCTATCTAATCCCCTCTTTTTGAATATGGGTGGAATTTGTGAATATGGGTGGGATTTGTGACATTTAACTTCTAAGACTAGGTATTGCTCAGTTAACTTTGAGTTAATCAAAAGGAAGATTATCTCGACCTAAGCAGGTGAGCCCCTATCAGTGGGTTCATCCTAAAGTCAGAGAGATTAAAAACATGAAAATTTCTCCTTTGATACTGAAGAGATAAACTGCCATGTTGTGAGAGGGTCATGTGATTGTGAACTAAGGGCAGCCCCTGCATGCTGAGAGCAGTCCCTGGCTGACAGCTGCCAAGAAGGTGGGGGCCTCAGTCTTATAGCCATAAAAATTAAGTTCTGCTGACAACCACATGATGTTGGAGGAGAACCCTGAGTCTCAGATGAGATCATAGTCATGATTGACACTTTGATTTCAAGTTGATGAGATCCTGAACAGGTGATCAAATTAATTCTGGCCTGGAATTCTGACCCACAAAACTGTGAAGTAATGAATTTGCATTGTTTTAAGCTACTAGATTTGTGGTAATTATGGAACAGTAGAAAACAAATATAGTGGGTGTACCCTTTTTCATTTTTACATCTGTACATGGATAGACACTACATTTATTTGTTTTCTCGTGCATAGAAATTTGAGTTGTTACCTTTTTATGTCTCTGAACAATGCTGCTGTGAGTGTCCATGTATATTATACCTGCTTCACACAAAAAATTTCTCTAAAATTAGAATTGTTGAACCACATAGTATTTGAGTATCCATCTATGCAAGATAATGCCAAATTGCAAAAACAGTTGTGCTAGTATATACGTTTAGCAGTCAGCAGTGTCAAATGATTTCTTCCCACTGAGCCACAATCCTTGCCAGATAACTACAGGAATGATGATATTCATTGTGGTTTGAATTTGCATCTCCCTGACCACTAATTAAATTGAAGATTTAAAGAAATTATTGGCAATATCTGCTTCCTCTTCTGTAAAATACCCATGTCTATTTTTCCACTTTTTTCAGTTCAGTTATTTGAGCTTTTATTATTGATGTGCAGATGTTCTTTCTCATGTGTATTCTTTATAAAGCATTTGCAAACTACACATGTTGCAAACAGCTAGCAGCTTTTTGTCATTTTCTTGATCATGTTTTTTTAATGACATAAGTTATTAATTTTACTGTCATCAAATTTATCATGTTTTGTTTTTTGGTTAGTATATTTTATGTCTTTTCCATTCCTAGAGAAAACAAGTTTTTTCTTTTGTCACAAAAGGTATATAATTTATATCAAATGCTTTCTGAAACATATTCATATACTCATAAAATTTATTCTTTTAATCAGTTAATGTTGTGTGTTATATTGGTAGATTTTTAAAAGTTCAGTCAGGCTTGAATTCCAGGCATAAATACACCTTGGTGAATGTGTTATCATATTATGTATGACTTGCTTTTTATCTGCTGATATTTTTTATTTTGTATTTATCTGTGTTCAGGAATGAGACTGGCCCATAATTTTTTTTATCTTTGTCTATTTTTGGTATAAAGTTTAGATTAGTCTCATGGAAGGAAATGGGAGCAGTAGTCCCTTTTTTTATTCTATAAATTATGTGTTTTTAAGATTCTAATGAACTCCTTTGTAAAAGCTTGTTAGATTATAACTCTACAGTCATTTGAGAACTTTTGCTTCTGCTTAAGAAGGAACCATTACCATAAGACTTAATTTACTACTGTAAAAAGATGGAAATCTTGATAAAGCCTATGCAACATGTGTTTTCAGATATTGATCAACAGAGCAGGAGGACTGTGATTCTTGAAAGAAGAGTAACAAGATTACCTTGATTTACTGCCTAAATGCATTTTTTGCTCCACAGCATAGGGACAAGGGTCCCAAACAGGGCAGTGATCTTGTTAAATTAAGGAGGCACAGATGAGTTCAGGATGATTTTTGAAGCAGCTAGAATTTATAAGCAGAATATTAGCAGTGAGAATTCTGTAGAGAATGAGATCAAGAGATTTATTTAAGGATTTTTGAGTCTTTATATGAATGTAACTGTGCACGCCATATAGGGAAACCTCCTAAGACTGGGAAAAGATAGTTCCAGTTCTGTAATCCAAATAATTCTAGAACTCACCCAGGCTTAAGAATTGTTTGTATTTCCACCTTCCAAAATGAGTAACTACACAAATACATGGAACATTCAGTAAAGACCCAGAGAAGTAAAGCCTTAATGGGAGAAGTTTAGTAGTCCTAGAGTAAAGGCTACTCTAAACTCATCCAAAAGGAATCTTAAATGGAAATAAAAATAAATGGTCAAGCTAGTCCACAAGTAACTTAACTGCCAGCTAAGGTTCAATACTCTCTAAAGGAATACAACAAAATCTGTACTCAACAATGTAAAATTTCAGTATCTGACATCCAATCAATAATTACTAGATATGTAAAGAAGGAGGAAAATATGATCCACATCTGGAGCAAAATTACTAAATAGAAACCATCCTAGTAATGATAGATTTGACAGAATTATCAAACAAGAATGAAAAAAAAAAAACAACTCCAACAATTCTAAATATAAATACAATCAAGAATTTTAAAAGAAAATTTGAACACATGAAGAAGGAAATGGAAGACATAAAATATGTAATTTTTATAGAGAAAAATATATTATTTAAAGTGAAATTTTAAGTAGACAGTATTAACAGCAGAGCTCAGAGAAAAAGATCAATAAATGTGAAGTCATAGCAAGCAGACTCTCCCAAATGAAGAACAGAGAGAAAAAGATTGAAAAAATAAGCTGTCACTGATGTGTGGGACAATGTGTGTAACTGGAGTCTAAGAAGAGGGAGGGAAAACAAAAAATGTGAATAAAGAATATTCTAAAAATTTGTAAATCTGATGAAAGTTTCTAACCCGCAGATTTAAGAAGTTCCGTAAATTCAAATAGGACTAACACAAAGAAAATAACCATGAATCGCTAAAAAGAAAAACTTTAAAAAACTAAAAAAGCAGACACAAATAAACAGAAAGATATGCCATTCCCATTGACTGGAATAACTCACATTGTTAAATTGACCATATTACCTAAAGCAATATACAGATTTAATTGAATCCCCATCAATAATCCCAATAACATTCTTACAGAAATAGAACAAAAATCATGACATTTATTTGGAGCTAGAAAAAGACCTTGAATAGCAGACACAATCTTGAGGGAAAAAAGAACAAAATAGCGGTATTATGCTCCCTGGATGGTGGTTTCCACAGGTGCCACTAAAACATTTGACAATGTGCAATGCCCCTTCATAAGCTATCAACCTTCTCAATTGATAGTTTGTCTCTGAAAAGCCTTACAGAAAGCATAACAATGTGACAGATGGGGAGTTTTTCCCCTAAAATTATAAACCAGATGAGGTTATTTATCCATATGACTTCTTTTCAGCATCGTACTAGAGACCCCCCCCAATCGGTGCAAAAAGGGGGCAAAAGTAAAATGTACACAGTTTGGAAAGGGAAAGTAACATTGGCATGTACATAGAACATTTTAAGGAATCTCCAAAGAAGTTACTAGATTTTAAAATATGAATCAAGGTCACAAGATGTAAGATCAATGTAAAAATCAATTGTATTTTTATGTACAAACAGCAAAAAACTTGAAAATTAAAGTAAAAACAATTCTATTTATGATAAAATTTAAAATATGATATACATAGGGATAAGATGAACAAAATATGTGTAAGATTTGTACACTGAAAAGTAGAAAACATTTTGGAAAGAAATTAAAGATTCAAAATAGATGGAGTTATACCCCGTGTTTGTGAATTAAAGACTCAATATTGTTAATATGTAAATTTTCTTCAGTTTTTTTAGAGTCTTTAGAAGAGTATATAGAATATCTTTGCAATATACAACACTGAGAATTTGGTGAGGTAGTAAAATATTAATTTTAGAAAATATTGACACTTGAATACACCTATTATCGATTATGTATAGCAGATGATACATAAATACCTAGTGTTGCAGACTTAAGTGTGATGGTTATTTCAAGGAAAAGCATCTGCACAATAGTTAAGTTGTGAACTGAAGTAGTTATTTTCTAAAAAAATAGAACACTGTTTACTTGAAAAGATGACTAGCAAATTATATTTATTCAAAATTGAGTATTTGGCAGAATTTCCTGGAACTGATTTGTATGAGCATGGAAGAGTAAAATAACTGATAATAATTGTTGTCAGTGATAAAATTCTGTTGAGATTGGTGGTGTTAGTAATGGATGTGATTTTTTGATATTGTGTAATGAGCTGTGTCAATATTTTTAACATCTGCATTATATATATAATAAATGTTTCAATATTTTGACCATCTATGAGCTATTATTTTTCAAATGACCACTGCCTATTGCTAAGAAATCATGCCTGAATGAAATCCCCATTCAAAGTGTAATATAGATCAATTGATTTTGACATAAAAGAGTATGAAAAATGTATTGATATTATTTCAGATTTGAAAATACCCCTCCCTTTCCAATGATGTCTGTCTGAAGCAGCACATACTTCATATACATTAATAAAGACAGATGTAGTTATCTTCATTAACTTACACATTAAAATATTTTAAAAATGCATAACAATGCTATTCTCATTTTTTGTTTTGGAAAATGTAATTATTCCCATAAGGTGATATTTATATTCGTGTATAATGGGTTGATTGTTATTTTTAAATGTTGTTAAATATTATAATTTTAAGAGTTTATAAGGGATTCTGACATGAAATATTTGGGAACTGCTCCTGTGGGACACTTCCTCAGCCCCACAACATGTTGTCACTTAGCTGTCATGATAAATGAGACTTCAGAAGGCAACTCCAGCCTTTTATTATAGCAGCTTCATATTGTTGGGGAATATGGTAAGACCAGTAAATTCCACCAGCATGAACTCATTGTTTATAAATGTTTTGCTGTAAGATAAACACACTAGTCGGAAGCAAGATTGTGTGACAGTCAGTATACCAATCCCTCAGTCTAGCGATGGTGGTGTTGGAATCTCCCCTTGTTGGGGAACTTTCCTTAGATCAGATATGACTTACGCTTCACAGTACCTTGGCTTTATTCTTTCATATTTTATAAAACTGATACTTTTATGATGAGAAAACTCTAGTTTTCCCCTTATCCTTGAATAACCTTTACTTAAATTTACTTTTCTAGGCATTTGTAAAGAGTATAAAAAGAAAAAAATTGAATTTTCATTACATTGTGGTGGCAATAAGAAACATCACAATGATTAGAATAGGCTGAAACATATTCACTTGTTTTTAAACTAATTTAGCAAATTTTGTAGGAAAAGTGGACAAGAGATGTTGTTATGGGTGGAAATGCATTTCTTAAAAAAATTATTTTGACGTCCTGACACCCAGTTCCTCAGATTCTGATCTTACTTGTAAATAGAATCTTTATACAGATAATCAAATTAAAATGAGATAATTAAGACTCCTAACCCAACATGTCCCCTTAAATAGGAGAAAGTTGGAGATGGGCAGACACACACAAGGAAGATGTTGTGAAGATACAGGGAAAATGGTTTGGGAAGAGGGAAGACTGGGGGAATGCAACTGAACCATGGGGCCAAGGAATACCTGAAGCTCATCTGTTGAAGACAAATTTTCCAGGACTCCAGTGGTTCTCAGGTTACTGTGTCAAATTCCTAGACACCCATCTCTTTTTTTTTTTTTTTTAGCAAAAACTTGGGATGCAGAGCACTGGTTTGTGGAGTTGTAAGTCACAATCACTATTACCCAAATTTTATTTTTATGTTTGCTTCATCTAAAAATGTAATTTGTATTTCTAGCAAAATGTAATAGAACTTCTGTCTGCAACAGGTAAAAGGAAATACACGAATCCTATGTTGAATACTTGACTTGGGAATGCAGGGTACTGGAGAAAAGGAAAAGACCGAAGGTGAAACAAAAGAATCAGTTTCCCTGTCTCTGGGAAACAGGAAGATTGCAAAGCTGAACTTGTTGACTGTTTTTGAGCAAAGGAGAGTTCAGAGATTACTACTTGGAATTAGGAGAAACTTCACAGGCATAACAAATGTCTGATAGGAAGTGAGGAAAGTAGCCTTTAGTAAAAGGAAGGTTGATCCTGGTGAGTAGGGAGAAGGCCAAAAGCACCTTCAAAATGGTTCAGAGCTCAAAGTCAGGATAAAGTGAAAGGTGAAGGAGGCCTATCCTGACTACCCAAGATGGTTTGCAGGAGGATTCTTTCAAGAAATATTGCTTTCCCTCCAGGAAGACTGAGAGAAATAGGAGATCAGTTGCTGACAAGAATCAATGCAAAACAATAATATGAAATAAGCCTTGAAGCTGGGGGAAAGTACTTAAAGGCCAGAGGACCATGCTTTAAAATTTATGGATATGTGACCTCAAGACTCTTGACACGTTCCTAGTCAAGGTTATTATACATTGAGTCAACACACACTAAAACAGCAATGCTGCTCTCTCTTTTTTTTTGTGCTTGATGAATTTTAAGTCCTTTTAGAGGGAAAATTAAGGAGTTGGGTTGTATAGGAAAAATCATATTGCAGAAAAAACCCTAATTGTCCTTTCCTAGCCCATTTGCATCCTTTCACCAAGGATTTGAGTCAGCACGATTTATGGTTGTTCAACAGGACTGATCTGAAGAGTTTACTCATTAGTCTCTATGACCCAGATCTCCTAAGTGCTCTGACTCTTGACCTCCTCAAAGCCTGGATCTTCAGCTTTTTCTTAGATTTTGTGAGACTCTCAATGTCCTTCAAACAAATTCTAAGATTCTATTATTATAATTGTTATTGTTAAATTTTTGCTTAGTTTAGCTATGTGGTCTATTTTTTCATTAATTCATATCTTATTTTCCATTGCTCATTATAGTTTATACATGTAAATTCTGTACCTTTTCTTGTTAAATGTATTACTACTTTATGATTTTTTAAATGTGAATAAAATTTTTTTCTACTTCCAGTTCAAACTGATTCTTGACAGGCTATTTAAAGGCCATTTTAGTCTCATTAATTTTCATATACCCTTCCCCTGTCTACTGAGTTATCCAGGAATATAATTATATTATCTGCATATAAAATAACTAATTTGGTCTTTTCTAATCCACGTATTTTGTCTTCAAGTCTTATTACCTTAGTTATAATCGTTAGAACAGTATTAGGAAACAGACATGTATGCCTAATTTCTGGTTTTAATAGAAATCACTTCAATATTTCAACACTTAATTTGATGTTTACAGTTTAAAAAAATTATAGGCATGCATACATACAATTACATGTGGTATATATTGCAATTTAAACAAATAATTATAAGGCAAATATCCATGTGACTACTATATAAGAAAAATATTTTAAGATTAAGAAATGCTTTACTACCAGTCACAGGAATGTGAACCACTCTGCTTTAAGAACCTTGTTCCTTTTGTTAATGACAACCCACACTGTCCTACTATTCTTACTGATTTCCTTATTAATATGTGGTTTTGCTATTTACATATGCATCCCTAAATGGTATAGTCCTGTTTGCCCTTTTTGAATTTTATATGACTAGAATAATATTTTACATACAATTGTATTTGCGATTATATCCTAATTCATTCATGCTATTCCATGTGACTACAATTTGCTCATTTTTCATTGGTTATATTCACTTCACAGTATGTATGTATCAACTCTTTCTATTGAAGATGGCCATTTTAATTATTTCCTGGATTTAGTTATTACAAACATTGCTATCATAAACATTCTTATATATGTCTTTTAGTGCAGTGAGTATGAATTTCTCTAGGATGAATACCGAATCAAATTCTGGGCTTAATTAACCTTACCATATAATGAGTAGCCAAATGTTTCTTTCAAAATGAGAATTCTCATTGTTCCGTGTTATTTCCAATACCTTGTTTTACTGGATTTCTTAATTATTGCTATTCTGAAATGAGCTTAATGGTATTTTTCACTGTGGTTTTAACTTGCATGATTACTATTATGGCTGAAAGCTTTAGAGATATTTCATCTTTTGTCAAGTTCTTTTTCTAGCCTTTTGCCTATTTTCCTCTCAGAATATTTTTTTCTTTTGATAATATAGGATACTAGGATTTTGCTGTCCATATGTGTGACAAATATTTTTCCTATTCTTTGACTTGCTTTTTCATTCTCATAACGTCTTTGATAAGTCGGTTATTAATATAATTGTATTTATCATTTTTATTTAGTGCTTTTGTGTCTTTTTTGTAACATACTCTCCTAATGAATGCATTGTCCAGTATTATTTTATAAAATATTTATAGTTTTGACTTTCACATTTAGTATTCAATCTAATGGAAATTAAATTTTGCATATGATGGGTGAGAATAAAATTTTATTAGCTTTCTACATGAAAGTTCTAGCACTGTTGGTTTAAAAAGTCCACCCTGAATGAATTGATTTGCCTTGCCATTTCAATGTCCTCTTCTGTATTTGGGATACATGTCTGATGTCTCTTTTCTTTTCCATTGGATTTTTTTTTTTGTCTTTTAATTACATAGTTTAAAAAATAAATCTTGATATCTGGTAGAGCAGGACTGTCTTCAATATTCTTTTTAGCTTCAAGATTAAGTTGGTGTTTATTGGTCCATTTACTTCTACATCAATATCTGAATCAACTTTTCAAGTTCAGAAAATAGGATTCAGGAATTTTGATAAAGATTACACTGAATATATAAATCAACTGGGACCAACTGACATCTTTATGTCAATTTATCCGTATGTCTACCAATACATAAGCATGATCTATTAATTGCTCTCCATTTATTTCGGTATTTTTAAATATTTCTCAATAGGCTGTCATTGTATTTTGCTTGTAGATTAAGTGGATGAAAAGGGTGAATTTTACTTCTATAATTGTTCAAGTCTTCCCTATTCTAAATATACTAGTATGTAACATGTACTTGGATCAAATATACATACTATATTTTTAAATGTAAGACCTCAGTAAGAGAATTTAGGGAAAATAAATAGGCATGATATACTAGTTTCCAGTTTGACAATCTATTACTTTTTCCTTTTCATTTTTCTTTGCTATATTGGTCAGCTTTTGCTAGAAAAACAAAATCCAAAGGATTATCGATCTGAATATATTAAAAGATAGAGATTTATTATGAGGATTGGCTCATATGATTATGGAGTCTGAGAAATCTTAAGTTATTCTGTCTGCAAGCTGGAGATCCAGGAAGGCCAGTGATGTAGTTTTAGTTCAACCCAAGGCCTGAGAACCAGGGAAGCCAATGTTATAAGTCCCAATCCGAGTCCAAAAGCCTGAGAACTATGATCATTGATGTCTTAGAGCAAGGATGGATGAGCTGGATGTTCCAGTTCAAGTAGAGAAAGCACCTTGACCCTTCCTCTACTGTTTGGTTCTATTAGTAAGATACACACTCACATTGGTGAGAGCAATCTTTTTTACTCACTCTACCAATTCAGATGGAAATCTCTTTTGGAACACCTTCATGCACACACTCATACATGATGTTTTACTAAATATTTGGGCATCCCTTATCCCAATCAAGTTGACACATAAAATTATCCATTACACCAGCCTATATGTGGGCACACTAGCTATTTGATGTCAGGGGGAACCACTAGTTTAGGTGATTGGATGACTCTGATAGTCACCATTATGGAGCATTTTCTATTTCTGATTCCTTCTTTGTTTCAGGTTCCTTTATTTACTGTGCACTTTTGTGAAAATTCCAAGAAAAAGTCAATAATTTGTCCTGTTCAGTTTTAATGTACACCATCTGTGTTATCTGCTCAAATGGAGCCAGGATCCTTCTCTCAGATTATTTTGTAAAGAGCTATTGAATAGGAACCTATACATCAAACTCTTTTCCCACTGTGTCAGTTTCTGTGGAAATTTATCTGCTTCAATGTCCAATTTCACACAGTGTTTTCTTACCCCAATGCACACTTTTGTTGCTTCAGCATCTTCAGCAGAGCTGCTTTCACGTCCTGGTTCTTGAGGCTGTAGATGAGGGGGTTCAGCAAGGATGTGATCACACTGTACTGAATGGAGACCACTCGCTCCAGCACTGAGCCCGAGGCAGGGCTGATGTACCTGAATAGTGCTGTTCCATAGAACAAGAGCACCACTGTCAGGTGGGAGGAGCAGGTGGAGAAGGCTTTGCCTTGGCCTGTGGAGGAGCGGATGTTCAGAATGGCAGAAATGATTCTGGAGTAAGAGAAGAGGATCAGGGGAAGTGTGAGCACCCCCACAAATGCACATGACACTGCTAGAAGAATCTCATTGATAGTGGGATCTGTACAAGACAGAGGGAAGAGAGGAGGTAACTCACAGCTGAAGTGGTGGATGATGTTGGATCCACAGAAATGTAACTTATAGATTAGGAGACTATTCATCAAGGAAATAAAAAATCCCACTGCCCATGCTATGCTCACAATCATAGTGCAAAGAGCTCTGTTTATGATCACGGTGTAGACCAGAGGGTGGCAGACAGCAGCATAGCGATCATAAGCCATGGCAGAAAGCAGGCAGGCTTCTGTTCCCCCAGAGAGAGTGAAAAAGAAACTCTGGGTGATGCAACCCCAAACTGAGATGCTTTTCTTCTGAGATAAGAAGTTTTGTAGCATCTTGGGCACAGTAACCGAGGAGAAGCTGAGATCCAGGAAGGACAGATGTCTGAGGAAGAAGTACATGGGCGTGTGGAGGCGAGAATCAGCTCTGATCACCAGGATCATCACCATGTTCCCCATTAAAGTCAGGAGATAAATCCCCAAGAAGAGAACAAAGAGCACAGTCTGGATTTGGGGGTCACTGGACAATCCCAGAAGGATAAACTCAGTAATAATACTAACATTTTTCATGGCTGCTTAGAGATTCTGTCCTTCAAAAGAAATGAATCATTCTCCATTTAATGAGACATTGATCTGAGTTATTCTTAGCAAATAGGAATTTTCTACTCACAGATAGTAAACCTCCTTACCGACAGGCCAAAATGGGAAATTCGGAATAAGGAAATATCTTCTCAGATATAATCTTCTCACTTGCTCTTTTTTTCTTTCTAAATACTAGCATTGGTTTATCATTATTTCTATATCTTCACTCTATTTTATCACTCTGTCAATCTACCAAGTGCCTACAAATCAGGAGTTTCTGGAGTCAAAACAAAGGGAACAGCCCCAATGGCAAAGCCTAGAAAAACCCTCTGTGGTTATGGATTAGAAGACTCATAGGAAACTAATTACTTCTCAGAATAGTTAAGACCATAGACTTGCAGTCTGTGAGGACATTCTTATAAAACACTTCAAACCCATCATTTTACAAATGAGGAAGATGCATTATCTTAGGTCTTACAGCAAAGTGATGATAAGGTTGGGACTAGAACCAGATATTCCAACTAGTTTGGTATGCTTCTTGGTGCCCACACTTGTGGTTTTGAATTGTTACACAGTTGAAATTTGTGGTTTGGGAGTCATGGGAAACTGCTAATAGAGAGTTCAAAATAAATTATACCCCAATATTCTTTAGTTCTGATATCCAACCAGTGGTCTCCATAATTCTGTATTAGCTGCTATTAAATTAGAAAGAAAATTAGTTTAGAGTAATAACCTTACTTTGAGTCTTGCCTCA
Organism: Solenodon paradoxus; assembly: GCA_004363575.1. Taxonomy (NCBI): domain Eukaryota; kingdom Metazoa; phylum Chordata; class Mammalia; order Eulipotyphla; family Solenodontidae; genus Solenodon; species Solenodon paradoxus. Next base: position 37,260 of record RJWH01003177.1, on the reverse strand, counting down.
AATATTCTAATAGGTTCATCTGGGAAAAGTTATTCAGTTTCCTTAATCTTATCCTATTCATTTGTAAAATTAGGTAAATGAAACAAATGCTTTTATAAATTATATAGCATATGACATGCAATACAAAAATAAAATCTATGTATGCATGAACAGAGGCTGACAGAATATTAAAAAATAGAAATGATTTTTTATTCTGTAATAGGCTTATGAAAAGTTTAAAGAACAATTTATCTAATGTAAAATTATTTTTCCATGAATACCTCTTATTTTTTTGTAAATGACAGACTTTGAGACTTCCAGGAAACTCACACCCTAGCTTTATTTTCTCAGGACAGAAAAGGCAAGAGGAAAACTGGATTGAAGTGCGAAAAGTCCCAGGGCAAAGGAAGCTGAACTCATAAAGAACAAATTATTTTGTGATCTCTTCCCATGATCTTTGGACATCTCATTAGTTTGATTATACTTGGGTACATGGGACTGAACCAGGTGCCCTTTTAAAATCCCCAGATCTTGGTTTCTAGAACATTACCAGGTCAGTGTTTACAAAGTGTGTTGAGTAGATACTACATACTCTGTCAGAGTGTAAGGTGCCACCCTAAGCATCAAGAAAGTGAGGAGTTAGAGGAGATCTTTGGATCTTCACATTTCTCAGTAGCTTCATCTCTCCTTTTATCTATTTAATTATACTTGCTTTTAGTAGTAGGATTTAATTGAAGTCAAAGCTTCCTAAAACCAGGTGACCTAGGGATTCCATGGCCAGAAGAAATATAAATGGTTTGCTCCAGATATTTTTCCTTTTCATTCCCAGTCCTGCAGAAAATCTCTGTCCTACTGTTCCTCTGGTTCTGAGGTCAGTAAAAGATTCTTATTTAAAATAAAAGCCTAACCTTTGTGGGGTGGTTCAGTGCCTAATACATAAAAGAACAGAACCAGAAGATTCTAGATGGATGAAGGGCAGAGCCCCAGACTTCTGATTCAATCATTATCTGATGAGGGGTAATAGTGTTTGACTTTAAGAAAGATGCTTTCCTCATCTGGGTCTAGTTTTCTCTTGTGTAAACGAAGGGGCTTGAACCGTATATCTGTACAGATCTCTCCCAGTTATACAATGTTATGCACCTCTAAGTCTCTTACCAACCTTACTGAGCAGGGCTCTCCTGGATCTGGTGTTTCTGCTGGACTCTGAGCTGCCTGCCTAGGGGATCTGTTGCTGGCAGAAGACCTGGGCCCAACAGCTGGAGATGGAAGGTTTCCAGCCAGGTCACAGGAAAGCAGACTTTTTTCCAGACTGTAGAATGACCAGAGACAGATACAGACAGGTAGTGGTTAAAAGCCAAAATTCTCTGGTGTGTCTTTTTGAAGATTGCTCTCCTGAGATGTAGATTTTTATCTTCTTTTTCCCCCTTTTACTTGCTCTGTCCTGAGGAGAGCTCATGGCCAGTCTGTGTGACTTGTATTTCTTCTTTCATCACATCCCTGGGATATTTTCTAGGTAGGCCCTGGGGAAGATTGAAAAGAGATTCCAAAGAGTCAGTAGTCTTTTACTGCCCATGGGAGAAGCATTAGCCAGAGCCAAAGGGGCCACTGGTCCTAGGACAGAGTGGCTACTGACATGGCTATTGCCAAGAGACATCTAGCTGAGGGCACAAGAGTGCAGAAAGCTCCTGGTCACAAATTGCTCTACTAATTAAGAAGCAAGGGATCAGGAAGTTCTGTAAAAGATCTGTTTAGTCTCTGACAGCTCTTGGACTTTGAAGCTAGAACACGTTCTCTCTCTCTCTCTCTCTCTCTCTCTCTCTCTCTCTCTCTCTCTCTCTCTCTCTCTCTCTCATACGCACATATATACACATAACACAAACACATGTCTACACAATATAAAAATTCATTACCCCTATGAAGCCACTTATTCCTTTCTCTACTCTTCTCCAGCTCTGAGTCAGGCACAGAGAAAATGTTCCTGTCTCTATTTCTCTATTTTAATTTTAGTTCTCTCTCTCTCTCTCTCTCTCTCTCTCTCTCTCTCTCTCTCTCTCTCTCTCTCTCTCTCTCCCTCTCCCTCTCCCTCCCCCATCTCTCTTTCTCCCCCACCCCTCTCTCTCATTAGCATTGGTTATTGCTCAAGTTTTTTCCCATTGAAAATGTACCAGATGGAATAGGTACCTCCTCAGAGGGAGTCAGCTTCCCTAGAACTGTCCTTGGTTGTGTTGGGAGTGGTAGGGAAGGACCCATATGCTGAGGAAATGTGTGCTGAGTGCAGACACAAGAAAGGGTGAAACCAAAACATTGTTCTACCTCTATAAGCTAGAAGTTACTTCTCTCCAGCAAGGCGCTGGAGAGAAGCTAGCCATTTAGCCATCTGAAATATATAAGAAAGCACATCAGACTCTGGGCTGCTTAATTCCCCAACTGCTTCCTCTTCTTCCTCTTTATAGCAGGTATTTTTCAGAGAATACTCTGTATTGCAGTCTCCTCCCCATTCACTTCCCAGTCCATTGCCACTTTTCCTTGCTCCTTCTATGGCCTCTAGGGACACTTCACCTACTATATTTAGAATCCCAAGAGAGGTATAAAAACTCTGGTTGATGGTTGATGGATGAGCATTGGTGGAATTAAGCAGAGAAGGATTTGACCCCTGGAAGAGTGGATGCCCATGATTATTCTGGACTAGGAAAGCAGGATTAGGAATATTTTAAGAATCCCAGAAATGGAAATAGTCTCACAACTATTGCTTGTTGACAGTAAAATCTTTGTTGAATGAAGTAAGAGTAGTGGCAGGTTAGAGTTGAAGGGAGGCTGTGGGAATGAGAAATTGAATGTATCATAAGGGTAGACCAAGTTATGCAGGGATGATAAGTGACTCAGTGACTAACAACGGTAAAGATTCACTTCTCATGCTACAAGTCCTTTGAGATAGCTGTGGCTTTGTTACTATACAGTCTTTATCTAAACTTATGCATTAGTCTAACTGGAACATGATTGATGTTAGAGCTGATTAAAAAGGCTGAAATGATAAACTATGAACTGGTTCTTAAGTGACATACACGACTTTTGTCTGCATTTCACTGGCCAGAGTAAGTCATAAGGTCACGTCTGAGTTCAACATTCTAAGAATCATGTAGCAATGTAAACAAAGGAAATTACAAAACAGTATGAAAAATAAAACAAAAACAGGGCAGACATGTAACATTTTCCCATAGGAAGAACAGTGGCACAGAGAGTCACAAGGTGGGTCACAAGATGGGCAGGTGAGTTGAAGAGGAAGTATAGCTCTTTCCCACAAGGGGTATCAATTAATTTGAATGATGATATAATCTGTGATGTTTTGGAAAAAATTATTGGTCGGCAACGAGATCAAAGCCTGCTATCACCACTTTCTATCCCTTCTCATTCTCGAAGGAAAATAGGCTGTTATTGACTGAGGAACAAAGAGGTTACCTGTAACAGGCCTTGGCAGAGAGTAGCCAGAGTCTCCTGAGGAGAAATAGCAAAACTCTGTGTGACACAATCTCCCATAAGCAAAATGACATCCTCCTTTTTTTCTTCCCTTTTTAGCATGCTTTCCCAAAAGATGTCTTCCATGAAGTTTGTAGTTTGGTACACATTCCAGTGATTTTTTAAAAATCACTAAAATATTATTGGACCCTAACATTTAAAGGAGAGTATCACTGGATAGATATTCTTAAATTAAATTTATTCAGTGCCTAAAATTTTTTCTTCATTCTCTCCCTCTGTTTGGTGTTAGATTTAAGAAGCCTAAGGTCAACTTAATTCTTTTTCCTTAGTAGTCGATTGTTTCTTCATCTCTGAAAATACTTTAGATTTTTTTTTTAGAATATTTTATTCATTTCTGAAGTTCTCAAGTTTCACTATTAAATGTCTGTCTGTGTGTGTATTTTTTAACCTATCTAATTTGGCACTCTACTGAGTATTTTTAATCTGAGTACTGGTTTTTTTGTTTTGTTTGTTACTTCTACTATTTTTTCTTTATAACTTTAGCAAGGTAACTTTCTAGTATCCTCAACTGGTAGATTCCTGTTATTTCTTTAAAATATTCCCCTTTCTGTATTTTCTTCTCTTTTTTTCAGGATTATTTATAATTTTAATTTTCTCTTATTTTTTTAGGAGAAAATGATAAAATTTAATAGCATGCATATGGATTTACATAGTTATAAATTTTATATAATTTTCTTTTACTCATATTTTTCAACTTTCCGTTTAGTAATCCCTGTTCCTTTATCCATCTTGATGTCATCTAGAAGAGGTTTTCAACCAGATCTTCCAGTTCAATAAATCACACTTTGGGCTATAACCTTTTGCTATTTGTCTCATCTATTTATTCATTATAACAATTATACATTAAATTTTTTTATTATGAAGTATATCAGACTACATGGAAAGACTATATATCATGTCTGTGTGTGGTTTGAATAATAATAACAATAAATCAATCTTTTATTCATGTGGCTGAAGAAGAAAAGCAAAGATAACACTGAAGTTCCTTCCTCTCTTTGATAATCATAATCCTGAATTCTAAGTTTATTTTTTATGATTTTGCCTTTACTTATGCTTTACTTAAGCTGATTATTTAATCATCTATTATTCTGTGACATGTTTTATTCTCTCAAAATTTTGTTTATGAGATGGAAACTATTTGACAGAGAGGAAGTGGCAAATTAGCATAAAAGGGAGGAGCCATTCAATTAATGGAACAGTTATTATTCATTTGGGAAAAGTAAAATTGAATCACTTCTTATACCACACATGCACAAAATCAATTCTAGATGAATTACGGTCTTAAGTGTAAAAAACAGATTTAAAGTTTCCTAGAGAATACAGGAAATATATTTTAGATTTGCAACACTAGTAGTCTTAACAATTTTCCAAGTGTATATGCATTTATTTCTGGCCTCATTCAGTTTGATTGACTAATTTATTTGAGTTAGCTCACTTCAAATACCATATTATCTTAATTATACTAGGTTTATGATAGATCTTAATATGTAGTAAGGAGAATTTATTCATCTTACTATCTTCAGAGACATATTGAATCTTTTTCTAAGTAAATTTTTGAATAAGCTTGTCCAATTCCAAGATGTTATATCTGTGATTTACTTTTAAAAACCTAACCATAAAATGATATTGTATCATAGTAGTTAATTTGCATTATACTTTGGAGTTGGTCAGCTGTTCCAACCTGGAATACATATTTCTGGTATGGCTAGTTAGCACATCGAGTTATACTTTATAGGTAGGTGCTATAAACACTTTTAATAATGTTTCCTATTATTCCTTGAAGTTTTGTTAGTATGAACTGACCTCTTTTTGATGTCAAAAACAGCATAGTAAGACTTTATCCTTTTCATCATTTCAAAGTAGATGTGTGGAGGGTTCTATATCCTAACCCTAGAACTGCAGAATATTAGACTTAGAACATGGTACTATTTGTAACCGAAAATAGGTTGAACTCAGAGACACAGTATGTCGTTGGTTTGTTTAGAATAGGCTGGCGGTGTCCGTAGTGTGAGGTTTCCAAGATTTATTGTACAAAGAAGTTTAAAAAATATTGATAACATCACTATAAGAGGAGTACCCTTGGGAATAAGAAAGTTTATACACGCCCTCATATGTAAGTGTGGCAGACACAGAGGCTGGTTTTTAGAAAAACGCAGTCTGCCAGCATTTTGTATCATACCAGTTCATACTCACTTTGTACTGCTGGGTCTTATCTAAATGGAAGCAGAAGGCAAGTTAAATGCCTACCATTGTTTTAGCAAACTCTTCTGCACTTGTAGTTATGTCCCCTTTAATTTCCCATTATTTCTTTTCTTTTTGCTCAATCTGTCAGACCCCTTTAATTTCCCATATTTCTTTTCTTTTTGCTCAATCTGTCAGAAGTTCTTTTCAAAGAACCATCTTTTGACTTTTTGACATCCTTTTATTTGAATCTTTTCTATTAAATTTTGGTCATATCTATATTATTTTCTTGTTTTCACATTGTTTAGGTTTATCCTTGGACTTAAGTCTTAATTTGAATTGAGCTCATTGCTTCACAGGTGTTCAAGTCCAGGCAAAGAAATACCGTTTAACAGACAGTCTGAGGAAATCATAGGAGGACACAGCGGCAAGGACATATCTGTTATTAAACTCACAGCAGGGGTTCTGAAGGCATACATAAAGGTGGAATCTGCCTTTCAGGATGTCAGCATAACTGCCTCTCAATGATGGCTGGTAAGGGAGATTACTGTAACACCATTAGGTAGGGGGCTCTCTGAAAGGGTGTGTAAGCGGAAGGAGGGTTGTGAGCTGACAGAAACAGCCAAGTGGGCAAGGAAGCAAACTCCAGGGCAGGGCATCTCAGGTACAGTCAGTATAGATGGAGACAGATATCATCCCAGAAAGTTACATTCAGGTCCGTGCTCAGTGCTGGCTAGGCGCTGAGCTCACTTTCAAAGTTGGGAGTATGGGTCACATTCTCATGCTACCTCACACTCATTTTCATTTTTTTTCTTTCATGATGTAACAATATATGATTTTCTATAATTGCTACTATTGATGTGTCCCACCAGGTTATAAAAATTATTGAGGGAATATGCATTTCAGGTGTACAGCTTCACATCTCAGCAACTAGATGTACCAGAAGTTTTGATATGTAGAACTGTTATTATCCTTCATCTCTAACTATTTAAAAATATCCAACAGAATATTGTCTGTAATATTTAAATAACTTAGTTTTAAAAAGTCTTTCAAGTTTCCTCTTTGGCTTTTTTGTAACTTAATTGTGATATTTCAGAGAATTTGATTCATATGGTACTGATTATTTATTTATTTATTTATTTATTTAAAGAAAGGTACAGGCAGGCTTGAAGGAGAGTAGGAAGGCAAATAGGAAGAGAGGAGGAATTTTACTGTATTTCCATTGTAGTTGTTCACACTGGTTGCTCCCCTCTGGATCAAGGACTTGAACTCAGGGATATGATGCAAGCCACCAGGGCATGCCAGTACTGATTATTTATACTTGTTTATGCTTATTTCACAAAAATTTCATGAGTGCTATATTAAAAATTCCTCTATTATCTGATACAATGCTCCACATATTATAGTAGATTAGTATTGTTCATTGTATAATTTAATTCTTTCTTAAAGTTAAATTTGGTTTATATGTTTTATGAAACAATGAAGGAAGTATATTAATTTCCTGTACCTGCTATAATAAATTACAACAAATGGAGTGATTTAAAAACAGCAGAGGTTTTTGCTTTTACATTTCTGGTGACTAGGAGTCCAAAATCAAGTTATTGACAGGGCTGCATTCCCTCAAGAGGAGTCTGTGCCTGTCATCTAGTCTCTGGCAGCTGCTGGCGGTTCCTGGCTGCCTCTGACCTCTGGCTGCTATTACTCCAGCCTCTGCCTCTGTTATCACGTGTTTTGATGTTTCATGTGTTTTCACTGTCTTCCATATGCCTGTGTCTCCTCTGCAGTAAAGGACATTCATCATTAGATTGGGGATTTAACTCATAATCCAGAATAATCTCAAGATTCTTATTTACCAATTTTAAAAGATCCTTTTCCCCAAATAAGGCAAATTCAGAGGTCCAGGGATTTAGGGGGAACTACCATTTAGCCCTCTATAGGAGGTATTTTTAAATATTTCAATTTTTTATGATTTTGCTAATTCTCCTTTGCAATTTTCTCAATTTTTGCTTTGTGTATTTTAAAGTTACAATTTTAGGTCAATATCTGTTTAGAACTGAAATAATTTCTTGATGAAATCAAACTTATTAGTGTATAATATTGGTTTATTTCCTATACTTTAGAAGACATAGTATATTTTATTTGACATTAATTTAACTTTTATTTCATTATATTTTTATGTGTATCTTTTGTCATTCATTTATTTTTTTAACTTTTCTCTGTCATCATAGCTTAGACTGCTTCTTGTATATAATATAAAGAAAGAGTTTAAAGATTTTTATCATCTCTGACAATATTTGTCTTTACATGGAGATTTTAGTTTATTTATTTTTATGTTATCATGGGTATTTTGGAAGTTTTTCTATCTTTTAATTTGTGCTTTATACTTCATCAGCTTTCTCTACGTTTATATCTTTCCTCTTACTAATTTTTTTGGAATTGAGTGGTAAAATTCTCATCCTTACTAATTTTGATATGTATTCTATTTTTATCATTTTAATTGTTATGTGGAAACCTAAGCATACATATCTACTTGTATGAATTCAAAAATTATTCAACACCTTCCTTGAAAAGTTCTTTTTCTGAATGGCTTCACTGGTACATTCTATTAAATTTTTAAGGAAGATACAATATCAATATTATGCAAAGCAGGAGAAAGGAAACATTCTAAACTTGTTTTTTAAGGCAAGCATTACCATAGTACCAAACCCTGACAGAATATTACAATAAGCTAAAGTTACCAATAGCATCACAAATACAGCTGCAAGAATTCTAAACAAAATATTAACAAATTAAATTCAATATATGAAAAGCACAATAGACTATTACTAAAAAAAGTTTATTGCAGGATTGCAAGGTTGTTTTGACTTTCAAGAAATCAATGTAATTCACCAGTTTAGCAGAATAAACAAACATTTCTGAATGATCATATTAATAAATTCAGAAAAAGCATTTGGCAAAATTTTAAAAAAAATTTATGATAAAAAGTTTTAGGTATTAAGAATACAAGGGAGTTTCCTCATTGTGTAAACAGAATATGGAGTATGTTTACAAGCATGATATTTGCTGATGAAATACTGAACAAGGCAAAGATACCAGCTGAGACTGAGAACATAGCAAAGCTGTCAGCTCTTGCCACTTCCAGCCAGTGTAATAAGGCAAAAAAAAAAAAAAAAAAAGAAAGAAAGAAAGAAAGAAGAAGCATACAGATTAGAAAGAAAAAGTAAAACTCTCTATTTCCTCATGTATGATTATTTCTGGAGACATCATAAGGAAATTACAAATAAACTATGAGAACTAATAAATGAATTTAGCGTTCTCTTGATAAAATGAATTGTATAAAATCAATTCTAATTGTATAGCCAATCAAAAGAAAGAGAAATGAAAATTTAAAATCAGATTTTTCAGTGGTATCAGAAACCATAAGATACTCAAATTAAGTATTTTTACTGTGCAAAAATTTTAACGTGCATTCAGTGTAGATTGAAAACTATAAAGCATTAACAGAAATTAAACAATACAGAGATGTACCATGTTTATGGTTTGGAAAGTTCGATATTGTTAAGATGCTACACCACCTCAAATTAATTCATAGATTCAAATAATGTTCTAATCAACATTCCAGCATTTTGGATAGAAATGTATAATCACTGTAAAATTTAGATGGAAATGCAAAGAAATAAACTAGTTTTGAAAAGAACAATGTAGAGGACTTAAGCCCATCAGATTTCAAGAATTATATGATGATAGGTAATCAATGCAGTGTGGGATTGGCTTAAAGATATGCAAGTAGATCAATGGAACAGAAAAGACTTCTCAGAAATAAACTCTTTAATATTTCTAACAATAAACTCTTTAATATTTCTAACAATGACACCAATATATTTAAAAGAAAAAGGAAAATATTTTCATAGATGATGTTGGAAAAAAAAACAACTGAAAAAATGAACCTTGACCACTTTCTCCTACCATGCATAAAACTTATTTTGAGATAGATTGTAAACCTTTATGTGAAACCTGAAACTAAAAAGTGTTTGGAAAGAAATATAGAAGGATATATTCATGAATTCCTAGTAAGTAAACATTTCTTAGAGAAGAAAGCAAAAGTTTTAATTATAAAGAAATTTTAAGCTGGACTTCCTCAGTATTAAAAAAATTCTCATCAGAATGTATTGCATCCAAAGGAATCTTAAGAAAGAACAAAGCTAAGGCATCAAGACTGATTTCAAAGTTATTGCAAAATAGTAGAGTATTGGTTAAATAATGACATTAACAAAAACATAGGCATATCTCCCAGTGAATCAGAATAGAGTCAGACATAAATCCACACATATATAGTCAGTTATTTTTTGAACTGTGTGTCAAGAACTTGCAACAGAGAAAGAACAGTAATAAATATCTGGGATTACATCAAACTAAAGAACTTCTATACAGCAAAAAAAGAAAAGAAAAGAAAAAAGGATAAATTGAAAAGGGAACCAACAGAATGGGAGAATTGCTTATTTGCAAAACTTGTTTCTGAAAAAGAGTTAATATCCAAAATATATAGACATAAGAGCAAAGAACCTAGATGGACATTTTTCAAAAGAAGGCATTGAAATGGCTAACAGGTATATGAAAAAGTGGTCAACCTTATTAATCATCAAGAAAATGCAAATGAGATCACCTCACACCTGTTAGGGTGGCTATTACAAAAAAGGAAGAGATAGCCAATTTGGTAAAGATTTGGAGAAAGGGGAACCCTTGGGTATTATTATTGGGAATGTGAATTGATACACCCATTATGACAAGCTGTATGATGGTTTCTTAAAAAAGTGAAAATAGAAATACCATATACTCCAACAATCCCACACTTCCACATATGTATATATGTATATATATGTATATATATGTATATATATGTATATATGTATATATATATATATGAAGGAAATAATCAGCATCACAAAGAGATATCTGCACTCCCATGTCCATTGTAACATTATTAACAATAATCAATATATGGAAATAACCTGCATGTCTATCTGTGAATATATAAATAAAAATTATGATACCTCCATAATCACACATATACACAAGAGAATATTATTCAGTCATAAGAAGGAAGTTATTTCTTTTACTGTAACATGGATGAAATTGGAGGCCTTTATGCTAAGTGTAATAAGACAGACAGAAAGACAAATACTATGTGATATCACTTATATATGGGATCAAAAAAGTGAAAAAACCAGTTTCATACAAACAGATAATAGAAAGGTGATTATTTCTAGGGCTACTAGAGAGAAGGGAGAAATGGGGATATGTAGGTCTAAGGTTACAAACTTTTAGTTTTAAGAAGAATAAATTCTGAAATAAAGTACCATACGGTGGCTATAATTAATAATACAGTATACTGGCAAATTGCTGAAAATAGATGTTAGGCATTTATACATGCAAAAAGAATTAACTATGTGAGGTGCTGGATGTATTAGCATCTTAATCTTGCTAATCATTCCACAATATGCCTGCTTATCAAATTGCCAGGTATTAATAATAAATATGGGGAAAATGCAATTGGAATTTTTTAAGTTTCTATTAAGAAATTAATGTTTAAGTCACAGACTAAAAAATTGTTAGCAATACCCCCATATAATGAAGGGCTTATTTCTTGAAATGAGTAACTTTTATAATTCAGTGATGGAAACTGTAAACAGCACAGTTAAAATGAGAAAAAAACTGAATAGACAATTGGCAAAAAATTTGTTAGAGTAGGATGCAATCATGTGAAAAGAATCCATGGCATCATTAGTCCCCAACAAATTAAACTAAGAGATGCCACTTCATAAACACTGGCATGACTAAAATTAAGATAACTAAAATATCAAGTGCTGGTGGGCATTTAGAGAAAATCACTCACATGATGAGAACTTTAAATGGTGCATTTACTTAATTAGATTATCTCCAATTACTTGCAAAAATGAACTAAAAACCTTTCTTATATCCCAACACATTCACTCTTAGTTACTGTCATAAAATAAATAAAAATATATATCCTCAAAGACATAAAAATATTGATAGCAAAATTTGCTAATAATAGGACTAAACACAAATACCTAATGCATACTAATAAGTTAATAAGCTATTTATGATAACAGAAATCAGAATTATGATTGTGTCTGGAGAAGTCAGAGTGGGAGAGAAGGCAGGTAGATGACTAGAAAGGAACCTGGGGAACTTTCTAGAAGTGATGAAATGATCCTGTATATATAGTGATGTAATTATTACATGGATATATTCAAAATCATCAAATTGTGTACTTTTAAAATCTTTGCATTATTGTAAGCAATTTATATATTAAAAATAATAGCTGGTTCAAAAATTTACATGGGTTATTATTTTCCCATTTCCTTGGATAATGCAAGCCCTTTAGAAATAATTAACTTTTATACCTAGTTTCTGAGCTTTATGCTGGTGTTTTTGTCCTATTTAAAAAAAATTCAATCCCACAAATTAGCCACTGTTAATATTATAATATGTTTGTACTTAATCACATTATTAGCAGAGTAAAGACTGATAGAGAGACTCAACAATGTAGTGTCTATAAGATACATACTCATTTCTAAGGTGGCAATTTAGATATAATCAAGTGATTGAGGCTGAAAGGAGGCATTGCTCTATGAGGTTATGAAGTGACTCATGTTCCTACTACTTTGTTTCTTATAGACAGGGAAGATAGCTGAAGTGGATCTCTTTCCTCATACAGTTTTCATCTTATCTTTTTAAGAAGGACACCTGCAGTGTGTGGAGGAGGGTTGACATAACAGGCTTGAGACTGCTGTGCTAATGTTAATTTGTGGATGAATAAAGATAATGGATACACAAATATGCCATATATACATATAGGTGTGTATAAATTCATATACACTCAAGAATATTATTCAGCCTTTAAGATAGGAATTCTTGTCATAGGTGACAACATGAATGAAACAGGAGGCCATTATGCTAAGTATATAAGCCAGTGTAGAAGGACAAATAAAGCCCGATTCTACTTATGTGAACTTTCTAGTATAATCAAACTCAGATCAGAACAGAATGATGCTTTCCAGGAACAACCATCTATGATATCTGTGGTTTCCTACTTCATTATCCATTTCATATTTCCTCTGTCCTGAGCCAGAAACTGGTTAGATTTCTTAATGAGTGAAGTAACCATTCAAGAAGATTCTGAATGCTCAATTGTTTGGTCTTTTCCTTTTTCCCCTTTTTTTTGGATGGAATGATGCCATTGTTTTCTATTAACCTTTACTACTGTGTATGGAAGGACTAAAAGAAAACCAGAAGCTCCCCTATGTTCCAGGCATAGTCATACTTACCCCCACTTATTAACATCCACTCAATTTCCCCTTGATAATTAGGATAAATTGCTCCAGTCAGTTGAGTAAGTTCTTCCTCTCTGTTGGTTCAGAGGCAGAAAGAGCCCCAGGCCAGGTGGATGTCTTTTCTTCCACTTCATTGAGATCATTGTTTTGTTCCTGGTGGGAGAAGATTTCCAGACCAACTGAACTCAATGTTGCTGATATGGATTATTTGATGAAATAGTAGAAGAAACATTCATACTGATTCTCAAACCCATTTATGAGGTAGCCAGCAACATATAATGATCCAAGTTCAAAGAACATATTGTATTTGTAATACAGAATCTGATCCTCTCAAGGTGTTGTCTCCCATTAACTTTAACATGCACTCGGAAACTGAAAAAGTAATATGACTTGCTTTGTTGTGATGTTGGCTTTATTTCTATAATCTAGACTGAACCCGCAATATCTCTGAGGAGTGCCTGTCTGAGAACATAAAAATATTGGACTGAATGGGACAACTAAAGATTTCATTTTTCCCTAAGCATCTCTTTCTTCTTCCTGTTCATGAATTATATCCCTTTATAATAAACTGATAATCTAGGAAGTAAATTGTTTTCCTGAGTTCTGTGTGATGAGTTCTAGCAAATTACCAAACCCAAGGAGGGGGTCCTGGGAGCCTCTGATTGTAGCTGGTTGGTGGAAAATTCAGGTGACAACTTGGATTTGTATTTGGTTTCTAAAGTTCAAGGGAACGGCTTGTGGGACCTGGACTTAAACTTCAGGGTCTGTGCTAACCCCAAGTAGATAGTGTCAGAATTGAATTGAATTGTAGCTGGTGTCATAGAATTATTGGTTGTTGTGGAAAAAGATCCATACATCTAGTCACAGAAGTGTTGCGAATGAGAGAGTAAAGGAAAAATGTGCATTTTCCCAAGATACTATTAGTATATATTTGTCAATATTTCAGAAAGCTATATGTGAGATGTACCATGTATTTCATTATTATATTTTCTGCTTTTAGTAATGACTTAGAAGACATAAAAATAGATTCCATTTGTATTGCTTGTAAGAAGCTAAAAACAAAACAAACAAAAATTCCCTGCAATCCCAACCCCAACACCCAAACTGGGACTAATGCTGATTTGAAGAACGTAGAATCAGTATGAAGAAAAACTACGTATCTACCGCCTAAGTAGAAGATTCAGTGGATAAAGATTTCATTTTCCTGCATCAGAATAATGAATATAGCAAAAGGATCCACTCTATGCAGACACCAGCATCAGTCATGGAGGTTTAGAGCCATATCAATATACTTCCCATGCCGGTACTATTGTCAGTTTATGGAAATTGAGAGGATATTTTTTTTAAAGAACTGATAAATAGCCTTGATTTTCAGTAAATGAGGTAAGTCATGAGGGAGGGAAGAAACATTAATTGTAGCTGATGAAAGTAAATACTATTTGCTATAGTTTATGTAGTTCTTCCATTTCCTGTCATGGTAACGAACATTATGGATGGCACTTTAATACAATCTGACCTGGTAGTTCTACTTCCAGAAAGTTTTCCTAAAAGCAATCTGAAATGCAGGCCAGCATTTAGATACGAAGAGATCATGCACATTATTATAATTATTGAACAGTTCATATTAACACAAATGAAATAACTCACACCAGAGTCTTGCTTTTCTCTCATTCATCAGATCTACTAGTCTATCATGTTGCCTCCATGTCTCCAATTTCTGATTATATCTCACTGTCTGATTTTAAGGATGAAGTTCTAAGGAAATAATACATTCTAAATAAAATACATGGCCGGTTATGTTCTTTACCAAGACTATTTTTCTCTGAAGAAATCAGACAGTGTTTTACTGAGCCCAAAGGGTAAATTTATATATTTGAATCAATTAGTATGAGTATTATAATTCTATATAATACATTTTGACTTATTCATTTTACTGAAATATTTATTGAAAAGAAGTTTCTGACACCTTTTAATAAACTATAAAATACTCCAAATGTCATAAGTTTGGAAGCTAGGAGAAGCCTGAGTCAGAAACTGGGATGACCTGATAGTAATGGAAGGCATCAAGGTATTATGATTTCTATATCTGACACTCTAGAAAACTGCCCCAAACTACATTTTTGGTTTAAGTCACTAATATTCTGAATCAGAAAACATTAATGGGTTGATATTTTTGGCTCATCAGAGCTCACAAATGAAGCAGAAGTTGAGCTACTAGAAATTAAGCAAAAGTTAATCATCAGGCTAGCTTGATGTAGGCAGATGAAGGGGACAGGAGCTCAACTCTAGAAAGTATCTAGGATAGGAATTCTAACAGTAGAATATTAGCAAATAATCCTAATAGAATAACTCCAACAGTGAGATTGACATGAATTCGCAGAATAAATCCCAGAAGGTAAAATAGCCTACCACTTATGGGCATGGACTCTGGATCCAGATTGCTTGGGTTTAAGTCCCAATTCTTCTTCTGACCTTGGGAAAATCACGTTTCCTCTCTATGCATCAGTTTCTTCATCTGTAAAATGAGAATAATCATAGTATCTATCTCATAGTGTTATTCAGAACATTAAATCAGTGTGTGTGTGTGTGTGTGTGTGTGTGTGTGTGTGTGTTTCTTAGAATGGTTGGGTCATAAGAACTGCATAACTTAGAAATAAGAGGCTACAACTTAGTGAAAGCATGAATATGAAAAATTTCACCGTGTGGACAGGTACCAAGAGATGATAGACTCTTTTGATACTGGAGTTGAATAAAAAGAGAAGGGGACATTTCCTGAAGGTTTATAACCACAACTAGTGATCAGACAAGATGGAGGTATGACTTCACACAGTGCATATAGGATCTGAAATACCTCATGGAGAGAATTTAATTTAAAGTGGTTTTGACTCCCAGGTAACATTTAGAAGTAAATATTCTTTCTGTAAGAATGGAATTTCATTGGGGGCCCACAACCTAAAATTTTTTGGCCAGCAAAAAGAGTTTCGTAGAAAGAAAGTAAATTTCAGACAAACAAAAACAATTCAACATTAGCAGAGTTACACTTAAAAAGAATTCAAAAGAATCAAATTTGGACCTGAGAAAATGATCTTTATTGAAAGATTTGAGATGCAGAAAGAAATAGTGGAGCCTACCTGCTCTAAAGTGCAAGTCTTAAGAGCATGTGGGCTAGTGAATACTGCCATAGGGATCAATCAAAATGTGTCCTTTGTCACTGATACCCAAAATGATATTCAAGGTTTGCAAAGTGTTTTGAGTCCATCCCAGAAAAGATACATGCATATATACTAAGTATTATGGCTTAAGAGAACAATTCCAAAAATAACACATTTCATGAAAAGGTCATGATTTGTTTTGCAATTCTATTATTAAGACATTTTTACTGACATTCACAGGTAACACTGGTAAAAATAACTTCTAATATACTGCAATACATTTTTTATATTTAATAGGCTAATGTATGAGAAATACAAATCATTTAGCTTCTCTTACTTTTCTTCAAGTTCTGAAATATTATATTGCTATATATAATTTTGTATTTTGACTAATTTATGTTAAATATAATTTTCATAGATCAGATTTCTTCAGAACATTCTAAACATCATATAAATAACAGTCATATTGTTTAAAAAGAAGAACTGTTGAGCAAATGTTCTAAATAGCTGGTAAAAGTAAACAAAAATGGACTGGATAAAATAATGTCTAATTTGTGGAGGAAAATAAAATACTGGATTGAAACAGCAAATAAATTGGTGTTGTTTAGAGGTAAAGAGCTTTACAGTCTAATTTTTAATGTATTATTTTGGAAGAGGATAAAAACACTAGCTTCAGACTTTGCTCAGTAAAGTTAGTATGATTTTAAAAAGACAAGGCAGCCATCAAAAGAATAGCTAAGCCGAGCAAACAAATGAAAACAGAATGAGAAATAAAAGAAGATGCAGAACATGTGGGAAAAATAGAAGTAAATATCAAAAGAAAAAAATTTTGTCATGGTTATTGATTACTCTTTTCTTAAGGAAAATAATTTTCATTCTAAATAGAAGAATCAAATATAGCTGTATATTGCTTATAAAATCATACATGAAACGGAAGACTAAATAATGTTAAGTGGAAGGAGCCAGTTATAGAAACAAACATACAGTTTGATTCTACTCATAGAATGTTCAAAAATAAGAAAAACTCAATGATCTTATTCAGGGCTAAAAAAAATAAGTGGCAGACGATAAATAAAAGCAAGGGATTGAGTGCCGTGCAATTTGGCAGAGACATTGAAAATGGAGAGAGGAAAAGAGGGACACGGTGGGAGTTTCTGAGGCTCTGGATGCTCTCTAAGTGAAGGGATGCGTGCACAGCTGATTGATTTTTATTCTTTAGACGGATGATATATGATAGTTTACAGTGAATACTGGAGATTGAGAGGGGCCTGCAGTCCTCTAGGAAGAAAGAGGGAAAAGCAGGCTTGTGACGTAATGTATAGAATGTACAGAAGCAAGAACTCACTCCCCAGCTCAGTCCAGCAGCCAGCGCAGGAGCACAGGCTCCAGGGAAGCCCCTGCACAGAAAGGGCCTCTCCTGTGGAATCCTGTCTCAACAGTAGCCTCGAACTGTCCCTGCTCTCTGGGACAAACTATTGACTTGGAGCCACTCATTGGCTGTTCGATGCCCTCAGGTGATCTCAGGTGAGGTGACAGATATGCTGGGAGTCACTGCTTTGGAGCATCTGTCTATTGGCCCAAAATGTGCTAATGTCTGAAGATTATTTTAGTAAGACAGCTACCAAGTAGCAGTGGCAGGAATGGGCTGGGTCTTCCAGTGGACAGTCCAGCCCTTCTCCTCTCCCCAGTGCCCTAAAAAGTCATAGTTCTTTTCTTTTTCTCTTTTCCAGTCTTGCAGAGGGAAATATAAGATCCCACAAGCAAGTGATGTTGTCTTGAGTGCTTTCCTGAACAACTCTCTCATTTAAGAAGTCTCCATTTTGAGATGTCAGTATTCTTTCACCAGTTTTCTTCTACATTAATTGGCTTAAAACATTGTCTCACACTTGAGCATGCATCATATTCACATAATCGACTAACATACATATTGTTCAGCTCTTCTTCTAGGGTGTCTGATTTAGTATATCAGGGATTGTGCCCGACAATCTGCTTTTCTAGGAAGTTCACAGATGATGGTCTGTGATTAACACTTTTAGAGCCACTGATCATGGTGTAGAGAAGAGGGTGGCAGACGGCAGCATAGCGATCACAGGCCATGGCAGAGAGCAGGCTGGCTTCAGCACACCCAGAGAGAAGGAAGAAGAAATTCTGGGTGATGCAGCCCCACACTGAGATGCTTTTCTTCTGAGACAGGAAGTTCTGCAGCATTTTAGGCGTGGCGACCGAGGAGAAGCAGATATCTAAGAAGGACAGGTGTCCAAGGAAGAAATACATAGGGATGTGGAGGTGAGGATCCCCCCTAATCACCAGGATCATTACCAGGTTCCCCATCAGGGTCAGGAGGTAAATCCCCAGAAACAGCAGAAAGAGCAAAGCCTGGATGTGGGGATCAGCAGACAGCCAGATCAGGATGAACTCACTGAAGAAAGTGAGATTGTTCATGGTCGTTTGGCAATTCCATACTTAGAAACAAATCAACTGTTCCACAGAATCTGAGTAATTTTTAATGATCAGAATATCATCCATACACATTAAGCTTCTCAAATAATGTTTCTTTTAGCTTAAAAATAGAAAAGGAAAACAAGTGGAGTATTTCCAATTGTAACTGTTATGGATAGAATTGTGCTCCCTCACTGCATGCCCCCCCACCCCCCCACCAATTAGGTGAAGTCCTTAATCCCTAGTACTTCACAATGTGATGTTATTTGGAAATAGGATCCTGCTGTATATGATAAGTTAAGATGAAATCATACTGGAGTCAGGTAGGCTCCAAGTCTAAGATTGTGCCCTTATAACATAGAGGACAGGATCGTTGGAAGGCACACATGGAGGGAAGACAACTATGTGATAAGAGACAGAATTGGGGTGATGCACCTGCAAGGCAAGGAGTCCTAAGGACTGATGACCCCATTACCAGAAGTTGGAAAAGTTAAAGAAGGATTCTTCCCTACAGGTTTTTAGGGGGTTCGTGGCCCTACTGACACCGTAATTTCAGAGTAATAGACTTTAAAACTAGGAAACAGTACATTTTTTCATTTGAAGCCATTTAATTTCTAGCATTTTGTTGTATTGTATTTACTGAGTTAAGAATGCTTGGGCATGACTTTTGACTCTTTCCATATTTTTCTCTGGGACCTGACTGGATTATTGCAACTACCTTCCCTGCAGTCTTCTGAGAACTAACCTTCATAGCCACAGTCTCTCTACTTTATCAGTTCATTTTACTCTGTCATTTTTTAAAAGCCTGGTACTGGTGACATGACGAGAAAAGGTGTGCTAGAGGAAATTCAAGATGAAAGGAGCATTTGGAAAAGTTCAACTTAGCAATTAAAACAGTAAAATGAAATAAAATATGGATCATACTTAAATTTTTTGTTTCAAAAAATGTTTCGATAATGATCTTAAAAACACTGGTCAGATTGACATCTAGACGTTGCTGATGACATTATGGATTGCACATTTTGAGTCAGAAATCTTTTAGTCCTTGAATTTGTGTGACATTCAGAATGATGTACACCACATTGTTGTATGTTCAATTAAAATATGGAAATATTTAATATCTCTACATTGTAGGATGTCTAAATGACCAGCTAGAAAGAATGTGTAGCCATTAAAATGGTGATCATAAAGACTATGTGGCAACATGAAGACATACCAATAGAAGCCATAAAAACTAAATATTGTAAATTTCTGTTTTGCATGGTTAGAAATGTTCAAGACTACTTTTTCTTTTCTCTCCCTGAAATCTCCGGCTGATCTTTCCCATGAAAGCACCCCCATACAATCCCTGGTTTTAGTTGTATCCGATGAATAACAGATATCCTTCCCTTTCTCTTTTGATGATACCCCCAAACAATGCACTTGCTCTGATTCAAATGACTTTATCAAGATTTTCAATTAAGCAAGTTAATGTTAGAGTTAGCTCCAGATAGTTGTCTACAACTATTAAAAAGCATCTTAAAGAAGTTCATGTAAAGAATGTGAGACATGCAGAGACAGACAGAAATCTGCTTCTTAAAGGAGGACAGGGAGTTCCACCCATGACAAGGTCTACTAGATTGGAATCATCTCTCTGGCTATGAGGATCACTCTTCCTCAGTTGACTCAGTTTGGTGGGAAGGTGAATGAGCTAACCAGGGTTTTTGAGAGAAATTCCAGATTAGGAATCAATGAGGAAACTATTCTGAGAACCTTTGCTAGAAAAGAACAAACTGCCTAAAAGTGGGGTTACAAAGAGAGTAAAAATTGAGCAAAGCCATTCTAGCTGTAAGCACACAAAGAAAATGCTTGTACCCTTTGGGATATTTGTGAACATTGGCATTGACTTTTCAGGTCAAGAAAATGTCTTTTCTCATTACCAGTTCTGACAACCCTAGGAAGGACATTATTGAGTAGAATCTTCCGAAATTTTCTGAGACTCTACTGCCAGTCTATCTTTCAGGTTTATCCTTGTTTGAGGGCGGGGCATGGAATATGATTTAACTATCTCTTATTATCACTGAATACTTAAGATGTTAGAACTCCTCATGAAAGTCAGACAAGAGGGAATGACAAGAATCTTTCCATTTCCACCACGGTCACAACACACATTCAAAAACGACGTGACAGTTCTCCACCTGGATGCCCCTGCATGCCTCTCCATGCCAATATGTGGCCAAGATTGTTGTCAGGGACAAGGATAGGAAGGGAGGAGACAGACAGATCTAAAATTGACATGGATCAACAACTCATGAGATTCTTCTCCCAGGAAAAAAAATAAAACAAAAACACTCTCTACCCCATCCCCACAACTCATTCTACATTTTACCTTGGGCAAGATATTTCTCTTGTGATTGATTTCAATGTCTTTTCATTGCCAAAGGAATTTCTGTCAGAATAGGACTCCTCCCAATAGCTCACATTTATGAAATTTGGAACTTTTCACATATGTTGTTGAACTGATCTGTTCTAAATCTGGCGTCTTTTGGGGGTTCTGATCCAGGTAACCTACTGTTCCCATAGTTGGGCAAATGAGATCAGAGAGCACTTGATTCTTCCTTGGGCAAAGTCAATTTTGTATCCTAACACTTTCTAGGCCCAAGTCAGTTCTATCTAGACAGTCAATATTCTCTACACTGGGACTTTCTGAGGCTTGTAAGAAGTCATTAGTTTCTTGTCAGTCTCCTTGTGGAACCTAACTAAGTCCTGAAAGAGCTCCTGACTAGTTTAAAGGAGTGTTATATTTCTTCAGTTTTATTCTCCTTGGTCATCTTTTTGCCAAGATATTCCTGAGAGAGGAGCATAAGGACTCCAAGGAACCCAGGACAGCACACTCTTTATGGGGGAGGCTGCTGTAGTCAAATTCATTTTGGACCTGATGCTGATTTTGAAAGACTGTGATTTTGGAAGTAGTGACACACAAAATTTTCCCGGAAGAGCATAAGTAACAATGTAAATAAATAAATCTGACAAAGTTTAGTCAAGGTGGAGAGTGGGAGTGGGGAGACAAAACCTCAGCTTTATAAATAAAGGTCTAAGTATTTGTATTCACACACACAAATATAACACATGCTTATATAAAATTGAACATTCTCTTTTCTCTTTGGGTTTAATCCAAGCTTTCTCTCTTCCCTTCATGTCTGTTGTATGTTTGCCTCATAGTCGCATCACATGGCTTTGTTAGAGTACTTTGGGATCTGAGGTAGAAACTATTTAATTTTCTTGATTCCCTACTTATAAATGTATTCCTTTCTTTAGTTTTAATGGCAAAGGTATCTGCCTTTAATACAACACCTCTACTTATACTATTAACTCCCTATTTCTCGCCCTGTGACTTTAATGTCTAACTTAACTATTTTTTTGTTTTTCTTACTCCTCATGCCACAACATTCTGCATTTTCTGCCCACCATTTGCTTTGCTTCCTGCTGCTGGTAGCTTCTTCAACCAGATTTTTTCTCCTGATGCTGGAATGCCAGAAACATCACATTTTAGTCCTAGTCATGCAGGGTTGACTGGACATGTAACAACTGAACTTTTTTTTATCAAGTTAAGGGAAAAGTTGTAGAGAGGAAATCATCATTCTTCTTGAACTATTGTGAAAATAGCCCTTATCCAGGTCTGTTTTGGATGGAGTCTGGAATTTTTTCCCAGGAGGATAAGAGCAGAAGAAGTAATGGTTTGCATTCATAATGGACACCTGGGCTTTGCTTCCTTTCAGGTTGTAGGACATCAAAAGAGCACTTATATTACATACTTGTAGCACGAATGTATACATAATGCAAGTTGGTTAGGAATTAGGCTCAGTGATATTGTATATAAGACCCATTTATTTATTCATACATATAATAATTTTAAATAAAAATAAATTTGAGAGGGCTTGCCCTTGTTACTCAGATAGCTGAGATGCCAGCATGCTTACCAAGTAGACCAAGGTCCTGTGTTTGTGACCCAGGATGAAACCTCAAAATAAATAAATAAATTAATAAATGAATAAATAAAGATGTTTTTTCTTCTCCCTTCTTTAACATGCTTTTTCTACCTTTCTCTCCCTTCCAACTTTCCCTTTAAAACATGAATAAAAATAAAGTTGATGTGGATATATTAAATTTAGAATTCCTGGGTTAAAAAATGTGGTTATTTGAAAGAGATTCAACGTAGTTTGTAGCAGGTTTAAGAAGGATCTTATAGGCAAGGAGTTCAGCTCTGGTTCATGGGCAAATCCAGTGTACCTGAGTTATAAATTAAATAACATTTAGTCAACTGTATTGTGAAGAGGAACTGAAATGTTGGTGATCTTAATCTATTATATACAGATGTAGATTTACTATGATGGACATTTAAAACCTATATAAACATGATGCAATGTTCTTCAATAAAAGTAATTTAAACTGAAAAATTTAAAACTAAGACATAATCATGTTATTTGGTTACTTTTAAAATAAATAGAATAAGTAATTCTTTATTAGAATTCAGCTTTGCTAATTAATTTACTTATATTATTGCATTTTTCTCATATGATGGAGTTGAGTAGTCAGAAACACATATGACCCATAATGAATAAAATGTTTAACATCTGAGCTTTTGCAGAAAAAGTTTGCTAACCCCTGCTATATGCCGTATTAAGAAACTCAAGCGTTTATCCTGAGTCATTGAGGAGACGAAAAGAAAGTGAGTCTTGGAGAAGACAAATCACTTCTTTCGTACTAATCTCAGCCTATTGCTAACCGGTGTTGAAGCTGGACCAAACCTGTGGTTCTTATGTGATTGGATCTGTTCTTGAGCGATAACTTTCAGTGACCTTTGCAAGAAACATGGTGTATTACTTACATATGATGGCCATACAAATCATGCCGGAGGGAATATAACAAGCTGGAGGGTGGATGTGGGGAGAGAAAGTGGTGGGGCCCGGGGCTGGGGTTCTTCCTTTTTTTGGCTTGAGAACAGGGCCTAGAGTGTTATAGGCTCATTCTTTGTTGATGAATTTAAAACATAAGAGCTGGCATTGAAAGCATAGGAAGAGACAAGAGAAGTGGCTCAAAGGGTTATCTAAACCAACCAAGCTCTCTAAAACAAAGGAGATTTGTCAATTTATCTAGCCTTGTGGCTGGCAACCTGGTTTTTAAAGATAGCCGTCTTTGAAATGGATGCCTCCTCAGCATTGAAGCTTAAGTCATGCACTTGCCTTACAAAAGCAAAAGCAAACATAAAAAGTACCAACTGAACAGACAGTGCTTACACTGTAACACCAAAACAACTATTGTGTCTCTGAGACAGCCTGCTCCTGAACAAAGGAAGGATAATTTCATTATGTTTTAAGTATTCACCTAGTAATCCTACGCTATCTGCTTTTTGTTCCTATAATTTAATACACTAAAAACATCGGGAATATAGATTTTTGATCAATCATTAAATTACCAACAGTTTTATTGTCTATTTTTCTCCTTATATGTAAAGGGAATCACATGTACTTTTTATTTCAATAACTTTGATTTTACACATTATAATAAACTCATATATGTAAGTTCCCTGTATGTGCAGTTAAGCCATTCCACAGATATAGGTCAACACACCCTTTCCTTTACCAAATAACCAAATGATCTTCACCACTGTCCAGCGGACTCTGTCACCACTTGCCACCCCCACACCCCATCCCCTTCCTTATTGGTAGCCTTAGTTCCGTCGAAAGTGTCCAAAGGTTGGTTTCATCTTTTCCTTTGCCTAAACACATTCACCTATGTGTGAGATTACTTGGTTTCTATCTTTCTTCTTTTATTTCACTTAGCACTATCCCCTCTAGATCCCATCTTGTTTATTCAAATGAAAGAATTTCATGTCTTCTAAGAACTATGTAGTATTCCATTGTATATATGTACCACATCTTCTTAATCTATTCATCTGATGTTGGGCATTTAGGTAGTTTCCAGTTCTTAGTTATTGTGAATAGGGCTGCAAAAACCATGGGAGTGCATAAATCTCTGCAAATTTGTGTTTTTGTATCTCTTGGGTAAACACCCAGAAGTGGGATGGCAGGAGCATATCAAATTTCCATATTCAACTTTTTGAGGACTAACCATACCATTTTCCATAGGTGTTACACCAATTCGTACTCCAACCAACAGTGTAAAACTATTCCCTTTTTGCCACATCCTTGCCAACATTTGTTGTTTCTAGATGTTTGGCTAATAGATAGTCTCTCAGGTGTAAGGTGATATAGAATTGTTGTTTTGATTTGAATTTCCCTGATAGCCAGAGAGTAGGAGCGTCTTTTCATGTGCCTGTTGGCCATGTGTATATCCACTTTGGAAAAATGTCTCTCCAATTCCTCTGTGCATTTTTTGATTGGATTGCTTGTTATCTGTTATTGAGTTGTATGAGTTCTTCGTATATTTTGGATATTAAACCATTGTCAGAAATGCAAAATGCAAATATCTTTTCCCAGTTAGTAAATCGTCTTTTGGTTTTAGTTATGTTTTTGTTCTCTGTGAAGAAACTTGATGTATTCCCATTTGTTTATTTTTCTTTTTGTTTCTCATGATACTGGGAGTTGAGTCTCCAAAGGCCTCTCTTAAGGCTGATGTGGGATGTCTTTCTTATGTTATCCACCATGAATCTTACGGTTTGCGGTCTTGTGTCCAAGTAACTAGTCCATCTCGAGTAAATTTTTTGTGACTGGTGTTAGAGAGTGGTCTAGCTTCATTCTTTTGCATGTGGCTGTCCAATTATCCCAATACCACTTATCGAAGAGACTTTCATTTCTCCAGCTTATGTTTTTGGCTCCTTAGTCATAAACTAACTGTATATGAAGGGGTCAGTTTCTGATGGTACAGTTCTATTTCACTCGTCTGTGACTCTGTCATTCTTTAGTACCATACAGTTTTGATCAGTATCACTTTGTTGTATAGCTCAATGTCTGGGAGTGTAATCGCTCCAGATTCTTTTTTTTTCTTTTCATAATTGCTTTAGCTATTTGGTTTCTTTTGTTGTTTTATACAAATTATGGGATTTTTGTTCTATTTTCTGAAAATAAATCTGTGGAATATTAATGAGGATTGCAATAAATCTGTATATTGTTTTAGGCAAAGTGACCATGTTGATTCTTCCAAACCATGAGTAGGGAATATCTTTCCATCTCTTTGTATCCTCCTCTTTTTCTTTTAGTAAGGGTTTTTAGTTTCATTGTACAGGTCTTTCACCTTTTTTGTTAAGTATATTCTAAGATATTTTATGCCTTTTACTTCTGTTCTAATCATGGTGGTTTTCTTGATTTCATTTTCTTCTAGCATGTTGTTTGTGTATAAGAATGCAATAGATTTTTGTGCATTGATTTTGTAGCCTGCCTCTTTAC
Organism: Solenodon paradoxus; assembly: GCA_004363575.1. Taxonomy (NCBI): domain Eukaryota; kingdom Metazoa; phylum Chordata; class Mammalia; order Eulipotyphla; family Solenodontidae; genus Solenodon; species Solenodon paradoxus. The sequence goes on along the minus strand of RJWH01003177.1, from coordinate 11,235 downwards.
TGTATTTGTTGATTAGTTCTAGTAGTTTTTTGACAGAGTGTTTAGGGTTTTCAGTATATATACTCTTGTCATCTGCAAGTAATAACAAATTCTTCCTTTCCAATTTGGAATCCTTTTATTTCATTTCTTGCCTAATTACTCCAAGACCTCTAGTCTGATGTTAAATAGCAGTGGTCAAAGTGGAGAGCTTTACCTTTTTCCTGACCTTAGAGGACACGCATTCCATTTTCACCATTGACTATATTATTGGCTGTTGGTTTGTTTTATGTGGTCTTTATTATGTTGTAGCATGTACCTACTATTCCCATTTTATGCAGAGTTATTATCATAACTGAGTATTGGATCTTATCAAAAGCTTTCTCTGCACCTGTTGATATGATCATGAGGTTTTTCTCCTTGCTCTTGTTGATATTGTGTATTAAATTAATAGATTTGTATATGTAGCACCATCCTAACATCCCTAGGGTTAACCCCGCTTGGACATGTTTGATGATCCCTTTGAGGCATTATTGGATTTGGTTTACTAATATTTTGTTGAGACTTTTTCATCTATATTCTATATATTTTCTATATTTTATCTATATTTATTATTCTGTAATTTCTTTTTTGGTGATATTTCTATCAGCTTTTGGTATCAGTGATTTGTTACTCTCATAGAAAGTATTTGGGAGTGTTCCCCATTTTTTAATATTTGGGAGAGTTTGAAAAGAATAGGTATTAATTCTTCTGTGAAATTTTAGTAAAACTCTTTGAAAGTTCATCTGGTCCTGAGCTATATTTTTTAGGGAAACTTTTGATTATCTCGTCAATTTTTTTTGCTTTTGATTTTTGTGTACAGGTTTCCCAATTTGCCCAGCTTCAATCTTGGTAAACTGATTTTTCTAGAAATCTATCCATGTCCTCAAGGTTCTCTACTTAGTTGGCATGGAGATGTTCAGAGTAATCTCCAAGGACTGACAGAGTGTTTTGTATTTCTTTGGTATCTATCGTATCTTCTCTTTCATTTATGATATTAGGATGAAAGTTGTCTTATTTTTTTCTTTGTGAGTCTAGCCAATGGTTTGTCAATTTTGTTTATTTCTTCAAAGTACCAATTTTATTTTCATTGATTGCCTAGATTATTATATTTCATTTATAGCTATTCAAATTTTGTTTCCTTTCTTCTAGGGATTATAGACTTTAATTGTTCTTTCTCTAGTTGTTTTAAATGTGGGTTTAGAATTATTTGTGATTTTTCTTGTTTGATGAGGTAGGCCTGGATTGTAATGAACTTCTTCATATTTCTGCCTTTTCTGTAGCCCATAGATACCGTAGCTGCTGTCTTCATTCTCATTTGTCTCTAAGTAATTTTTAAGTTACTCTTTGATTGTTTCTTTTACCCAGGAGTCATTCAGAAACATATTGATTTAGTCTCCAGTTAGCTGGGGGTCTTGTAGCTTTGTTTTCATTATTGATTTCTAGTTTTAAGTCATTGTGGCCAGAGAAAATGCTTGATATGATTTCAATCATTTTTTTGTGATCTGTGTTGGGACTAAGTCTTGTGGTCTGTTAATGGGCCATCTTTTGAGTCTCTAGCAGTGTTTTGTTGTTTATTCCTGTGACTCTGGGGGAAACCTCTGCATTTACTACATCAACTCCAACCCTGGAGGATGAACTCTCAGTCCTCAGCATAGGGACAACTTTAGAGCCTATCCCATAGAAATAAATACACAATGCCAAACAGAACAAAGGGAAAGAGAAATACACATGGAATGATGAACAAACACAAAACACCAGGAGAAAATCTGAGTACAATAGACTTATCTAAACTTTCTGATGATGACTTAAAAACTTTAATGATGCTCACTGAAATTAGGAAAACTGTGATGGAACAGAGAACTATGACAGAGATTGAAAAAAAATGAGGCAGTTTCAAACAAAATTCATAGAGCTAAAGAACACAATAGCTGAACTAATGAACAAAATAGAGGTACTCAATGGTAGCTCCATGGTAGACTGGAGATAGCCTTCAATAGAATCAGTGAGCTATAAGAGTGGACAATGGAATGCAGACTAGCAAAGAAAGAAGATAATTAGATAAAAGAATGAGAGCATACAGGACCTATGGGATAACATTTGTGTCATAGGAATTCCAAAATGAGAAGAGAGAGAGAGAGAGAGAGAGAGAGAGAGAGAGAGAGAGAGAGAGAGAGAGAGAGAGAGAGAAGGGGGTGGGGGAAGGGGCTAGACACTGTATTTGAAGAACTAATAACTGAGAAATTCTTTAACCTGAGAAAGGAAGTGGTTCTTCAGACCCAGAAAGCTCAAAAAATTCCAAACAAAAGAAACCCCAACAAGCCCACTTAAGGCACATCATCATTAACATGTCAAAAATAAAAGCTAAAAGAGAATCTTAAAGGCAACCAGAGAAAAGTGGGTTACATACAAAGGAGTCCTGTAAGACTGTGGGGTTGTTTTCCCAGCTGAAACACTACAGGCCAATTGGGTGATGGCATGATATATTCAAAATACTGAAAGAAAGGAGTTTCCAACCAAGGATAGTCTACCTTGCAAGATATCGTTTAGAATTAAAGAGCTTTACAGGGAAGTAACAGGTAAAGGAATTCATCACCACAAAACCAGATTTAAAAGAAATACTAAAGGAAATACTAAAGGAAGTTCTAGAAAATGAAAAGAAATCTCACTTCAAAGCAGTTAAGGCATCAAACATAAAATGTGGGGAGGAGGAGAGTAAAAATGTGAACTACTAGAATGAACTCAAGACTAACCTGTTTTCAAGTAAACTTTTCTGTAAACTCCAGAGTAACCTCAAAATATAACTCCAGGGAAAAATCAAAGAAAATAAAAAGAGAAACAAACACTACATAATTTATTTCAAATTACCTTAGAAGAGAAAGAAAAGGACAAAGGTATTGTTGACAACAACACTCAAAAACAATTTACAAAATGGCAGAAACAGTTATATACAAATAGTCACCTTAAATGTTATTGGTTTGAAATCACCAATCAAAATGCACAGTGGTAGAATAGATTGAAAAACGTAACCCAAATTTTGGCGGCATTCAGAAAATTCATATATAGTTAAAAGATAAAAATAGGTTCAAAGTCAGTTGTTGGAAGACAATCCTACCATAAAATAGTAACCAAAAACAGTAGGGGCAGCCATCTTGATGTCAGATAAAATAGAATTTCAGCTACAAAAGGTAACAAAAGAAAGGGATGGATATTATATAATGACTACGTGGTCAATTCAGCAAGAAGACATAACCCTTATTACTATATATGCACCAAATAAAGGAGCATCAAAATAAATAAAACTAGTATTAAAAGAACTAAAGAGAGACATCCACAGCAATACAGCAACAATAAGACACTTCAGTGCCCCATATACAACAACGTACAGAACAATCAGGCAGGAAGTTAACAGGAAAGCGACAACTTTAAATGACAAATTATAATAGATTTTTTAATAGACATATATTGAGCGCTTGATCCAATGACTGTAAGATCTCACATTCTCAAGGATACATCATATGTTTAGAAACAGAACATGTCTCAACCATTTTGCAAAGACTGAAATCACACCGAACATCATCTCTGCTCACAATGACTTAAAGCTAGAAATCAATTCTAAAAACAGAAAGCTGGAAGATTCCAAAACAAATGTTCTAACCAACACACTTCAATGACTCTTGGATAAAGGAGGAAATCAAAGGAGAAATTAAAAGTTACTTGGAGAAAAACAAGAATGAAGACACAAGTTACTAACACTATGGGATGCAGCAAATGAAGTAATGAAAGTGAAGTTCATCACAATTCAGGCCTACCTCAAGAAATAAGAACAAACACAAATAAACATTCTAACCCTATATATAAAGGAACTAGAAAAAGGACACTTGAAGCAAACATCAGTAGAAGGAAAGAAAATAAAAATAAAAATCCAAGTAGAAACAAATAAAATAGAAATCAAAGTGATAATTCAGAAGATCAATGAAACCAAAACATGGTTCTTTGATAAATAAAATTGACAAAATGTTGGCTAGGATCAGAAGTGAAAAGGGAAAACTCTAGTAACTAGAAACATAAATGAAGGGGGAGAAGTTACAATGAATACCTCAGAAGCATAAAACATCATAAAGGACTACTGCAAGCCATAAATTGTCAACCTCAAAGACATGAACATGTTTCTAGAAACATATGGCTTACTAAGACTGAATCAGAAAGAAATAAAATGCCTGAACAGGATTATCACAAGCAAGAAGATTGAAGTAATAAAAAGTGTCCCCCAAAATAAAAACCCTGTACCAGACAGCTTTGCAAGTTAATTTTGCCAAATGTCCACAGAAGAATTAATACCTATTCTTCTCAAACTTTTCCAAAATATTAAAGAACAGATAATGCTTCCAAGGACATTACACTGAAATCTAAATCAGATAAGGATGTCACCAAGAAAATACAGAAACGAACACAGATACAAAATCATCAACAAAATATTAGTAAACTGACTCCAACAATACATCAAAAGGATCATCCATCATGACCAAGTATGATTTATCTTGGGGATGCAAGGATGGTTCAACAAACAAATATCTATGAATATAATACACTACACCAACAAAAACTAGGAGAAAAAGTCTATGACCAGATCAATAAATGTAGAGAAAGCATTTGATGAGATTCAGCATTCATTTATTATAAAAACTCTACATAAAATAGGATTAGAAAGAGCAAACATCAACAAATAAAGCCCAGATATAATAAACCCACAGCCAACATTATACTCGATGGTGAAAAATTGAATGTTTTCTCTAAGATCAGGAACAAGACAAAGCTGTTCACTATTTAATATGATACTGGAGGTCTTATCCAGAGCAATTAGGCAAGAAGAAGAAATAAAATAATCCAAATTATAAAGGAGAAAGTAAAACTATCATTATTTGCAGTTATATATATATATATATATATATAGAGAGAGAGAGAGAGAGAGAGAGAGAGAGAGAGAGAGAGAATCCTAGAAAATCCATCAAAAACTACTAGAATTAATCAGAGTACAGTAAAGTGACAGACTATGTAATCAGTATACAAAAATCTGTTTCATTTTTATATACAAACAATATACTAGAAGAAAATTAAATCAAGAAAATGATCTCATTTACAATAGAAGCCAAAAAACCAAATACCTTGGGACATAGTAACAAGGGAGATTAAAGACCTGTACAATGAAAGCTATTTGAGTTTTAAAAGGAAAATACAAACAGATATAAAGATAATCCATGCTCATGTTGGGAAGAATTAGCTTTGTCAAAATGACCATCTTACCTAAAGCAATATACAGGTGTAATGAAATCTCCATCAAAATCTCACTGACATTTTTCAAGGGAATAGAACAAAAAATATTAAAGTTGTATGGAATAACAAAAGATGTCAAAATCAATGCTATCATGATAAAAATATTTAGGTATCACATTTATGGATCTTGAGCTATACTACAATGTTAGTGATCAAAGTTACATGGTACAGTAATAAAAACAGATGCACAAGTCAGTGGAATAGAACTGAACACCAGAAACTGATCCACTCACATATAGTTAATCTATTGCAAAGGAGCCAAAAGCATACAATAGAGAAAGAAAAGTCTTCCCAATAAATGGTGTGGGAAAACTGGACAATTGCATGCAAAAGAATGAATCTAGATCACTCACTAACACCATACACAAAAATTAATTCAAAATGGATTCGAGACTTGAATGTAATGCAAAGATATACATATGATATATAAAAGGTAATGTAACAAGTTATTCCATGACATCAGCCTTAGGTCTTTGGGGACTCAACTCCAGCAGCAAGGGAAACAAAAACTAAAATAAAGAAATGAGAATACATCACACTAAAAAGCTTCTACATGGTGAAAGAAAACATCACCAAAACAGACAATCTACTGACTGGAAGAACACTTTTGTACATCATACATCCGATAAGGGGTTAATATCAAACATATATAAAGAATTCATCAACTCAACTACAGAAAAATAAAAAAAAATAAAATAAAAAAATGGAAGTAGAAATGCTGCATAGACATTTCTCAAAATAAGACAAAGCTGGGCAACAGGGATATGAAAAAATATTATTTCTCACTTGTTATTATGAAAATACAAATCAAAACAAAATGAGATATCATCTTACACGTGAGATTGGTGATTATTCAAAAGTCTGGAAATAACAAATGTTGTCGAGGATGGGAAGAAAAAGAACACTTTTACATTGTTGATGGGAATGTAAAAGTGAGGCAACCCTTATATTCTATGATCAGGATAGAGATTCCTCAAAATATTTCTCAAAGGAGGAATGTGAGACTGGAAATCCAGTATGATCCCATCATCTCAATTCTGGGAACTTACTCCAAAGTCATAAAACCATGCATCCACAGAGATATGTGCACTTCTGTGTCTGTTGTAACATTATTTACAATAGCCACGAACTGGAAAATACCTAAGTGCTCATTGTCAGATGAATGGATAAAGATGATGTGGTGTATATACACAATGGAATATTACATCAATCTAAAAATGAAATCCCATCATTTGTGACAATATCTATGGAAAGCAAGGAGGTATGCTAAATGAAATAAGTCAGAAGAAGAAAGACAAATGCAGGATGATACCAGTGATCTGTGGAATATGAAGAAAAAAACAATGGAAAAAACTAAACAAAAACCAACCCTCGGACAATAACAATAGAAATGAGGTTACCAGTGGGCAATGAGCATATGAAAAGTGTCTTGTCTTAACATCACTAATAACTAGGGAAATTCAAATAAAAAATATAATGATACCACTATATATTCATTATGTTTTTTTTTCTTAAAGAAAATAACTAAGGTTAACAAAGATACAGTTACAGATTAATTGCACTTTTGGGGAAAATGTAAAATGGTATAACCACTGTGGACTCCAGTATGGAATGCCTTCAAAATACTAAGAATAGAATTGCTATGTGATCCTGCATTTCCACTTATGGGCATATACCACGAAAAATTTAACGTAGGCTCTTAAAGATGTATTTGTAAACGTAATAGAATTACTAATAGTTGATAAAATACGGAAGCATCATTAGTGTCCATTGACGGATAAATGGATACACAAAGTGTGGTGTACATGCAATGGGCTATTAATTAGCCCTAAAAAGGAAAGATATTTTTCACTTATACCACATGTACAAGCCTTGAGGATACTATGCTAAATTAACTAAAACTGTCGCAAAAGATGGATCACTATATGATTCTCTTATATGATGTGCTTTGAATAGTCAAAAATTAGAGGCAGAAAGTTGAATGGTGATTTTCCAAGGCCTGGGTGAAGGGAGGAGTTATTACTCACTGGGTATAGAATTTCGGTTTTAAGGATTTAAAGAGTTTTAGAGATGGAGGGTAGTCATGGTTGCACAGCATTATGAATGTATTTAAAACCACCTTAAAAATAGGTTAGGTGGTAAATTTTATGTTAAGTGTATTTTACTACAAAATGGAAGAAAAATTAAGATAAAATATATTCCCAGATAAATAAAGACTGGCGGATTCATTGTTATCAACCTGCCTTACTCTAAATTCTAAAGGAATACTAAGGAAGTTCTTTGAACTAGTAGGATATTATAAAATATGGTAACTCAAATCCACGTTAAGAGCACCAATAAAGGTGATTATAACATAGGTGATTATAAAATAAAGCATAAAGTATATATTTTTTATTTTAAAACTAAGTTAAACTAAGTTGCATAAGGCAGTAATTATATGTCTGTATTGTTATCTTGTCACATATGAACATGAAATAACTATGACAATACCAGCACAAGAGAAAATGAAGGAATGGAACAATATTAGAGTGAAGAAATGGCACCAGACAGTAATTCATAACCACAGAAAGAAATGAAGAATGCCAAATATGGAATATGTTGATTAATATGAGTCTGTAATTATAGCTTCTCTTTTATTCTCTTAACTTTTTTAAGAGATATATTTTATAAATCAGTAACCGTAACTGTATTTTTGGGTTCATATAATATAGTCCTTACAAACAAATAGCACGAAGGAGAGAGAACAAATTGAGCTATCTTGGAAAAAAGCTTCTGTATTTACTCTAAAGTAGATAGCTATAAGTTTAGATGACTGTTATAATCTCCAGAGCAACGTTTTGTAATATTGCTATTACTGACATTTTTTAATGGAAATAAAATGGAAGTTATCCATTTATTGTGAACAGCTGTCCTATGTAGCGTATGATGTTTAGCACCATTCCCTGCCTTTACCCTATAGATACTAGTAGCACTCCTTCATTTGCAATAAAAATATCTCCAGACTCATCAAAAGTCCCACTATGGGAAGAATTATCCCCTTTTGAGTACGACTATCTTGGGGCATTAATTAAGAAAATAACTCAAAATAAATTATATAAAGCAGCAAAAAATGAAGTAGAACATTAGAACATATCTAGTTAATATAAAAAAGGGGCCGATGGAGAGAGGGAAAAAAAGAAATGAGATGTAGAAAACAAATGCAAAATGGCAGATAAATGTAACCACGCCAATCATTATATTAAGTGTAAATTGGTTAAACAGTCTGATCAAAAGTCAGAAGTGGTCAGACTGTATTTAAAAAAAAAACCAGGTCCAGCTATATGTTGTTTATAAGAGCAAGACTTTATATTAAAAGACAAATACTAGAATTTCAGTGATAAACATATTGTTGTATATACAGAGATAAGGCTACACTTGTAAACTTATATGTTATAACCCAGTCATTTTAATTAAAAAACACAAATCATCAAAACCAAATGATAGAGAAAATTATTCCATGCAAACAGTAATCCTATGAGTGAAAAGAAATACTGACACATAGTATATGACACAGTTAATCCCCAAAAACATATGTTAAGTGAAAGAAGCCAGATACAAAAGACCACATATTGTATAATTCACTTAAATTCAATGTTTAGAAAAAACACATCTTGGTCTTGGGGCATCTGGGTCTGAGGATGGAATAAGGAGTGACTGTACATAAATACAAGGAATTTTGGGGGCTAGAGAAATGTTCTAAAATCTGATAACATTGTTAATAAATAATGTCTTAACAATGAACAATAAAAAGACACAAGAGAAATAGGTAAAATATATGAATAGGCAACTTTTAGGAGAGCAAATCCAAAAGGTTAACAAACCCACTCACCTATAGAAAGGAAAATGCAAAATATGCTAAATAAAGATATCACGTTATATACAAAAGTAAAAAGTTACATATGATCTATAACATCTTTTTCCTCAAAGGCTTGTAGGAGGAAACTATACTTATTCATAACTTATGTATATGAACTCTCCACAAAGCAGTCTAATAACTTATATTCATAAAAAAATTCATATCCACTTTGATTTTAGAGTCCTTTTCCTAAGACTCACCTCTCATATAAATCAAAGCATCGAGACTTAAGGATTTATATACAAGTATGTCTACTGAAACATGGCTCAGTGTGTCAAACATCTGGAAACAGATATAATACCTATACGAGAGATAGCTGTAGAGATTATGGCACATTCCTCCCATGGAATATTCCAATTTGAAAGAATTGATTAAAACTAGATTATTTGACCAAAGGATAATATGCCTCTGGCATTGTTGAGTGAGAGATGTCTGCATATTTAATGGGAGTTTTTAAAAGACAGAGCAGCCATGCATATGTACAAATGTATACACATATCTGTAGACATGTATGTGAGCACTTACATGTGATTGGCAGCTTTGAGTGCTTAGAGGTTTGGTAGCCTCTGAGATGTCAAATTCTTCCATGTATCACTGTTCCACTTCTGATCAATTCCCTAATTTCAAATATGCAGTTCAATATGATAAGTATATTCTAAAAGGGTTGTAATTCTGGGAATCAGAGTATCAGCCTCTGAGTTTGGCTTCAGAATTACTCTGGGTCATAAGCACAAGGTCAGAATTTCCAGTTTTGAGCTTTTCTTGCATGAAACTATCCTTGTCTCTTAATATTTTTATATCTGCCATACTGAATGACAACAGCAGTTTTAAATTGTTACACTTTCCTTTTTCAGTGTGTGCATAATTTCAGGTGATCACATGTTGATCAGTTTGCCACTGAGTACCAAGGTGTGCTATATTTATATTCTCACCAAAGACTATAAATAGAAGATTTGTTTTTGTACTTTTTTTGCACCACACAGATACATTAATTGTCAATTAGAAGGTCAATTTGGATTTTCTGGTTCTGATCACTATCATTTAAACATGGTTCTCATTAGTAAAGTTTTGAAGATTAGAAAGGATTTATGAATGAGGATTTTTGATTCGGATTGACTCGTTTGAAACTCCATCTTCCCATATCTTTAGAAAAATTTTTGGCTGTTATTCATTGATAAAAGAGGAATACTAGTGCTTAGCACACACAAGGTTGTTAAGATAATTAGACGGTTATACGTGTAAAACATTTAAGGCAAGTTCCTTTATTAAAAGTTTGCTATTGCTATTTTGCTGGTTAAAAACCTCCCGTGAGGAAACACAAGGACAGTGAGCAGAGTATCTCTGGAGATCTCCATAGCAGCCAAGCCTGGGAAGTCTCTTGTTGGGAGGCAGGATACAATGACAGAATTTCGTTGGTCGTATGACCACTTTGTGGTGAAGGGAAACAAGGGGACACCATGGAAAATCCCAATGGGCTACGTAAAATGGAGAAGGATGAATTTCTCATTTCATGTAGCCCAGTGGGATTTTCCCTGAACAAGAGTGGTGTGCAGTTACTGGAGAAAGAGTGAAATCATAGTGAGCAAGAAAAAAGAACATGTGTATATCCGTATCAACTACACATAAGTGTAACTCTTACATATAATGTATGTATTACCTTGGAAAATCACTTGTCCAATTTCTTCCTCTGAATAGGACTGACCATTAATAATTCTGAGAATAAAGCTTACTGTCCTCTTTTTAGATGGTGACATATACATATCTCAACAGTTGGCATAATCAGGAAATTATTCTTAATTTCCAAGGGGGTGGTTTAGTTTCTCCATGGTCCTTGTTCTCTGATTGACTATGTGAAAGAGTTAACGTATCTTCTTAACATTCTTCTCATAGCTGCCTTCACCTCCTTGTTCTGCAGGCTGTAGATGAGGGGATTCAACATGGGAGTAACCACACTGTATTGTAAGGGGAAGATCATTTCTAGGGCAGAACCT